>UELV01180899.1:0-22986 GCA_900490015.1 Megastigmus stigmatizans
GAGTCGAGCATTGAAGGAGAAACGGCCACAGTATCAAGAGAGACACGATAAAGTTATCCTGCAACATGACAATGCTCGGCCACATGTCGCAAAACCCGTCAAGACATACTTAGAAACCCTAAAATGGGAAGTCTTACCCCACCCGCCAAGGAGAAACTCTTGCTTACAATTACTTACAGCATACAAAGATATTTATTAACGAAAAAATCTTATTTATCTAGTGGTAAAATTCAGAAAATGTAAACGTCGTTTTACATATAGGTATAATACGGAAGTCGATACATGACGAATATCATAACAAATACTGATTTTATAGAAACAATCCACATTGAATGCATTTTATCTGGTGCAAACTGAAACGATTTTTAGATATCGTAGCTACTTGGTGATGACGCTTGCGAGTCACAAGCTGATCCCATAGTCAAAAATAGCATGGGGAAACAAGCCACCAAAGGGGGCTAATTGGTGTAGGAAAGCGAAAACAATAGACGATCTGCGCTCTGCACCAGAGGCGCGTGCGGACTTTTAAAACAAAACCGTCAGAGAGCAAAACGAGCAACACGTGTTTATCGAGTGTATACCGCCTCACTCGTTCGATCGCTTTTCCGCGTCTCCTCCTTCGCGAATCGCGATCGAGTGCAATATCGATCGTGCACGCATGGGAAAAAAATCACTGCGCGCAAACCGAAACGTACGACGATGTCCTTCCGCAAGACCGATCACGAGTGGCGCTCGACGATATATTCGGCATACAGACTCGTGCCGCGATTATTAACCAATGTGCGCATGCATAATATGTCTCGCTCTCGTCCTGACTATATACGTCTCGAGTAATGAATCGGCGGCTGGTCGTGCGAGCGCGTGTCTTCTCGCCAGTATTGTACTGCGCACATCGATACAACGAGAGAAAGGTTATAAAAGGTGATAGATGCAGCAGCAGCTCGTCGGGGAGATGATCATCATCGTAGCAGAAAGGTCAAAGCCGATCGGAGCTCGCACGGCTCGGAAACGCATTGTGTCCCCGTTATCGAGACTTTCCAATGCTGCAGCGGCAGCAGCAACAACAGCAGCAGCAGCGCCTTACTTTAGCACAGCCTCGCTCTCTCGCGTTGCACGTATAGCGTACGAAACCTCGACCCTCGGACTCTAGACTGGCGCGCACCAGCTATTATCTCAAATGGAAAGTCCGTTAATTGCGTTGCGCCTCTGCGCCACAGCCGTCGCTTCTGCATATGCGAGAGACAGCGTATACCTCTTGCGAAAGTTCAGGGTGGTTGGCGCGTGTGGAGCTATCGGATGAGTAATGACATGTTGATTCTGCCAAGCCAGTCCGTCGGAGGAGGTTTCGGAAAATTTGTTACGCTTCTGCCTCTAATGAGGTGATTTTTTAATCCGCGAAAAGTGTACCATGTTGCGGCTATGTATATTATGTGTCTGTATGTGGTGCGAGTGCACCGCAGCGGATGATTGAGTCCGTCTCGTTTGTTTTCTTGATTGATGGGGGAGAGACGAGGAGAGATGCCGAGCAGCGATCCTTTAACCTGTCATTTTGTACGGGCGCTTATTTGTTTCGCGGGTAATGTGCCGGTTATTGAGAGCTCGTCCACTTGTACCTCGTGGAACTAAAGTCTTTTACAAGTAATTATACAAACAGAGAATATACATGTTTTTCAGTTCTATTAATTATATTATAAATAGATTGATCGTGTATAAATTGTTTTTAGTTGGTATTTCTTTTGGTAAAACCCAATGGTTTCGACGTGAGCCACATTAGTCTCACGTGTACACTTATAGGAGGACGAAAAGCGCAATTAATACTGCCGACCATAAGGTATTTCAACAATGCGATCATAGAAAAGGCTATTTAGCAATTTATATCACAAAGTAGACCAGTATTATATATCGTCGGGCCGTCGTGCGCTCTGGCAAAAACATTAATTGAAGCGAGTTATAATGAAAATAACGAGTTTCCTGACGTTTTAATTGTACTAGTTTTAAGCAGCATAGCTTCTGATGCAACGGCTACGACGACATGTCAAGCTTAGGCCGCGCGCGGCGTTGACTGCAATTCGCAAAGGCAAGAAAAGCGGAAGAAGCATGTGATAGAATTCCCGTATAACATTTTTAATGCCGGAGCATCGATTAGGTTCTGCAAATCAATCATTTCTTTCTATCTGCGATTAATGCACTTTAATACCTGCTATCGCCAAATAGACGGAAGCGTACACACTAAGTCAGCGACAACAAAAACCCGTTCGTGCGATTGAATTTCTTTTTAATTTTTCTCCACCGACTCGCTCAAATTTCACATTGTAGTACACACACATATATATATATATATATATATATAAATTTGGCTTTCTCTCCTTTTCGTCGCTGTATATACTCTTGCACACGGTGGCGTAAAAAGTGACGCAACCGGAGGCGTCCACGAAACTCCCGCGTATATATAGCTTCTACACGGCCAATCAGAAAATGCGTACAGTAGCGGCGTCAACGTGACAGCCAGACGGTACGTGTGTGTCCTCCAACCACTTTTCTCACTCGCGGCGCCGTTCGCTGATCCCTTTTCTCTATATACCTAAAACTATCCGCGTTACTCTGCAGCTCTTCTGGACTCTGGAATTCCGCTATTTGAATTGATTTATTGTAAAAAAAGGAAGCAAACGAGATATATCTTAATCTCGTTTCTACCTGGCGCTGATAAAACTGTGTAGTTCGTAAAAAAAAACTCTTAATAGATACGTCAGCGGTTCGTTATGACGATCGTCGCGTTGGATCTTTAGTTAATTTTGCAAAGTGAAGGCGCTAATCAAGACTTTCCCAGTAGCATCTATACGTGACGCTATTAAAATTCAATCCCCCTGCAGAGATTATTAAAGATCGACACTCGTTATATCGAGTTTCTTCTTTTTTATTAACTGCTTTCCATCGACGCGCGCGCATTCGATCGATCTTTATAGTTATTGTGAATGCCGTTTGATCGAATATAGAGGGGGAGAGGAAGCTTCGATAGATCGCTCGTTAATGTCCATGTCGCGCGTATATACAAGCGCGTATACACGTATAGTCGCTCGAGTGTTGGCTCGAGGCGCGCGCGAGTCTCGGAGATGCAGTCTCTCGTTGTTCAATGGAGTTGCGACACGCGGAGAGTCTCTTCCAACGAGTCTCGTAAAGGCTGCCATCCTTGACTGCGTGGCAAGTTGCTCGTTTGTCTCTCTTTCTCTCTCTCCCTCCCTTTTTTTCTCTTTTTTTTTCTTCTTCTTTTTTCTCGCTCGCGCAGCTCCTTCTTTTTTTTTCGCGCGCTCGCGCTCATCTCACTGCTGCCGTTGCTGCTCTGACTGACGTTACGGCTTTAAAAGAAATCTTCTCCGAGTTTTCTTGAAAAATGTTTTTTTCACAGTACCATAGTTCAAATTTATTATATATTATGCCGAGGGACTTTTAACGCCGAGCATTTTTTTACTGACTTAGTAAACACTTTTGATGAATTACGTCTTTTTATGACAATAAAGTATAGTGGATTGATAACTTTGTGTATAGCTAAGAGTCGACTAGCGAAGAAGGTGTTGTCTCCAATATATTGTGGCACGATATTATTTTCGAATAACTCTTCTTATACATCATAGTTACATTATTTTTAATCTAAAAATTATACATTGGTATGTTGCGTTATTTCAACACTTTCTATTGTTTTGATAAATATGAACTAGGATGAGAAGTTTATTATTGCAATTAATCACATAATAAATGGTTTGAGTTTCATTACCAAACGATTTTAATTTTAGGTGCAGTGATCATCATGATAATATATATAATATAAATATGGGTTATCAAATCATAAAATCCACATCAACTTTTTAACAAGGTAAAAAATTTTTTACATCCATTTTAGAAAAAAATGGCATAGTTCGCATGTTATTATCAAGATCTATATGTAAATATACGATTGTTAAAGAAAACCTTTAAAGGTTATCTTACCGGAAATCTCGGCTCAGCAAATTCAATAAAAACTACACCACCTAAAATATTTCGTTCGCCTCTTTTTCCGTATCCAACTTCTCTTGTCAAATTTTATATATACTAAGCTAAACAACTGTGTCGCAGTATAGAGCTAATTATTTCGATCGCTTTCCAGGTTCAATCATCATAAATCCTTCTAAATCGTGCATAATTTAATGTTTTTTTCAGCCTATGATCGATTAGTCCACGTCCGAAAAGTCTCCAGTAGAGAGACTCCCGCGGATATAAATAAAACGCTCGATTGAATACGTCAAGTATAACGAGACAACGGCACAAAAAAGCATGGATACCGAGGAGAAAAAAAAAGGGAATCACGATAGCTCCAAGTTGAAATTAAGCTAAAGTGACAATTATGAAATTAAGAAGAATGTCGGCCGATTCGATACGAGGTGGCAAATACCGCGCTTTAAAGGACGTATTATATATTATATGCTAAAGTGATTTATGGACTAGAAATTTCAACGTTGTTATTATTTTAGATATACTTTCTAAACTGGTTTGCAGGATACGAGATAAACTCTAACATATTGGAAAAGTAACGAAATTACTATTTTATTTGCAGCCTTTTTGTCCGCCCAGATTTTGAGACCACTCGCCGAGAAAGTGCAATCCTTGCTTTTTGCTTTATCACGGTAATATTGGCACAATGTTAATATTCGATCATCGTAAATTATGCACAGTATCAAGACAATCGCGAACGCAACAGATATTTATCTCGAATCGGTTTCATTCACAAAACCGCCTGCACGAAGGCATTGTCGTAAATGTAAACAACATTATAAGGTTCAGGTACTGCCCAGCGGTTAGAGAGGCTATAGCGAGGCGGCGAACGGCCGCTTAAATAAGCCTACTTTTTTCACGCTTAATAAATAGGTGCATAATAAACACCCATATACTCGGGATATTTTTTCCCCTCAACTTCCAAGCATACAGGGATCGATGGGTTCAGTGTATGTGTGTTTGTGTGTGTGTGTGTGTGGGTGTGTACGCGTTATACATCATATAGCGCTTATTAAAAGTTCTGAAACGCTCACCAGCTACATTACGCACGCGCGCAAACTCCAGCGAACGTGAAATAAGCGCTATTATGTATATAAGGCAGTGTAGCGGGAGTCAACGCCAAGCGAGAGAGAGAGAGAGAGAAGGCGATTAGGTGAACAGGTATATATGGGGAGGCGAGCGGAGCGCGGAGAGGCACATCGAGAGTGGTAGCAACGCCAGCGGCTGCCAGGGAATACAAGCTCTTTTCTGCCTGCGCCGAGCGCGAATGAGGTCTCGGTGACAAAGTGAGCCTTGGGTGCGCCGCCGCCGCTGCCGTCGTCGTCGTCGTCGTCGTCGTCGCACCGCAGCTCACATATATATGCGCGAATCGTGCCGAGCTCTCTTCGCGCGCACTACCTTCTCGCCGAGAGTGTGTATAATGTAACGCACAAAGATCCGCGCTCACGCCTTCGCTTTGCTTCGGAATTCGAATGTAAAAGTAAGTGTATGTGGAAGCGGTGACAGCCATCTCGATGTCTTAATGAATAACTTATTAAGATTTTGGAATTGAATCATTTTAGTAATTTAAGAATTCGCCAGAAGAAGGAGCTGATAATTGTCTCACTGTCATGGAATCATTCTACTTACGCCTACGACTAATAATAATACCAATACTGCATGTGTTTCTTCTTATGTGCAGTAATTCATAATTTTTGAAAGATCGAACAATTTTTCGTTTTATTATATGAAAATCAATCGACAGTCATTAGTTACCTAGCACGATTTTCTTTTAAGATATAATAATTTTGGGGATCGATTAATATCCTAGAGATTGCTTTAAGATATTAAGATACATTTTGATTTCTAGGTAGAATCCTTATTGAAAATGAATTAGTTTATTTGTAAAAAATATTAATGAGTGTGATAGTTATACCTAATAAAAATTTTAAATATTTCACTTTACATATTTAATGCACGCTATTTCAAAATTCTTTAATATTCATATGGTGATCATTGCTTGAACTCTAGCAAATTCTTGAATATTAAAAAATAGTTTTTATACTTAGATAATTATTTTCATAAAATATATTAATATCATACAAAACAATAGATTACGGCGTGTTCTAATTTTTGCGGTCAGAGAATAATATTAGAACAGAATTTAGTTTAAATTAAAATATTATATTATACAATAATATTTTACACTTGATGGCGTTATTCAAAATGAGTATCTACCCGTAATCAATTAAATCATGTCTTTAATTGCTTCACAAAATTCGGCCATCACTTTTTCAAGAGTGAAATATAAGACTTGTTAAAAACGTATACAATTTTTAATTTTTAATAAAAGAAAGTACATAGGTATTATTATTTTGTACGCAATTTTCATTATCAGTCTTTAAATATTTGCGATGAAAATCAACTTAATTGTAATAGGTTATAATTGAGCAGTATCGAGCAGCGAATGAAATTAATTCAGCAAATTAAATCTAAAGCAATAAATGTATAGTATAACATCGGTATCATGACAAAACGCGAATATATATTTTAATTAAACGCGAGAAAGATAATAAATGCTGGGGAAATACGTACACGACAATTAATATTTTGTATCAGTTTTATTATCGAGTCCAATTCTTGGAAGTAGGTTTAATGGCAATATTTTTTTAATTTCAAGGATGCCCCCAGCATGTGCATTTTATTATAGCTTTTATCGGGCAATAAAACGTTTTTTTTTATACCAAGATATTGCATTACAACATGCGCCAGTTAAATGCCCGGTGGGGACAATATAACTTCCGTATTGATTTAAAGTGTTATTTTATGTTTTGTAGGATTTTAATGCATGAATCACAGGAGCTGAGTGGATAACTTTACATCACACATGCACAGCGACACATGCGCGCGGCAAATTCGTATTTGCGCGCGCGCGCGCACACATGTAACATCTGTTTATACAGATGCTACTGAGCGAGGTACGCAATAACTCGCAATTCGGTATATTGAATAAATACCTATTCCTCTGCTGCAAACTCGCGCTCGATACTTTAAATATATTTCTAATTGCAAGCCGGTCCAAATGTTACAATGCAACGGATTCGGCTTTTTCACTCTCGCGAGTCAAGCTGATGGTCTTGGTTCGTTGACTCCTTCAAAAGAGAAATTGGACCCATGAAAGGCTTGTAGG
Source organism: Megastigmus stigmatizans (assembly GCA_900490015.1). Lineage (NCBI taxonomy): Eukaryota > Metazoa > Arthropoda > Insecta > Hymenoptera > Megastigmidae > Megastigmus > Megastigmus stigmatizans. The sequence goes on from UELV01180899.1 coordinate 7,193, forward strand.
TATATATAGAGTCCATCTTAGAGTCCACGTGGCCTCGGAAATTAACGATTGGCCATGAGCAGTAAATATATCATCGATAGCTAGGATTCACCTAGATAATTTGGATGACGGGCAAGTCGCGGATATAAAGCAGTCGCTCGCGACGAAAATCGCAGGCGACCGAGCGCGGGGACGAAGCACCATACGAACCCTGTCATATGCGACAAGTCGTGAGAAGGGAGAGAGGGAGAGAGGATCGGCATATAGGACCTGTCGCTTTACGGCCGAGACGCGACTATTTACAGCTCTTCGGGAAGTAGTAGCTGCGTAGCGCCATACACGAGAATATGCAGATCGTATGGTAATCCGCTACTACTCTCTTGCATGCACATACACACACACACGAGCTATACGCGCGCGTTTCTTTATGCAGCACCTCTCTCTCTCTCTCTCTCTCTCTCTCTCTCTCTCGCTCTTTGTGCGAAGAAAATAACAGAGAGAAGAGAGAGAGAAAGCAATGGAATGACAGTGCACATGCATGTCAGAGGGGTGGGGGAGCAGCAGCAGCCAGCAGAGAGAGAGAGAGAGAGAGAGAGAGAGAGAGAGAGAGAGAGAGAGACAAAGTGAGATGGAGAGGTGTATACACGCTCGTGTGTCGCATTAGCGTGTATACGGTGAATGTCTATTATACCCATACTTGAAGCGTGTTATTATCCTCGTGCGTAATATGTAGGTGAATTTTTAATGCGCTCGCGCGCTGCTTCAAGGGCGTTGGATGACGGAAGACGGATGTCTCTTTCTGTCTCGCTCTCTTGCTCTCTCACTCTCTGCATGCAGTGCGCGGCTCTCGATAATCGGCTGAAAGTTATATTGTTAAGACCGGCGAGTTTCTCTTTTGCATTGTTGGCCGGGCGCAGTTCGATTTTTCCTCGGTAATTGTTGCCGCCGCCGAGAAAGTGTGCTAAGTAATTGCAGCGGGATAAAAAGCTTTTGATGACTGTATCAATGGAAATGACAGGATACAGTGCCGACGCCATCGATGTATAATGAAGCTGCGCCGCCTGAAAAATATATACGGAATATCTTTTCCCGATAACTCCGCCGCCTCCGCCGCGCCAACAGCAGCCGGAAGTTTTCAGTTGGATTTTTCAAAGAAGCCATTAAAAGTAGTAGGAGAGAAAATGACAATTTGCCGCTGCAGCGCGCTATCGTTTTCCTCTTTTTCCCCCGCTGTTTGAACAATACAGACTTTATATTCTTCTCCCCGGGCGCAACGACAATGAGCTCTGCGCGAGTTTCCATGGCTCGGCTCAAGTGGCGATAAATAATTGCCATTAGCGCGGCGGCGGTTCGCGCAGGCCGAAGGATTGAATGCAAAGAAGCAAAAAGAAACCCTGTCAAGATAATGCACATACATACACACACACACACACGCTTACACATATACATAATGGCGAGATATCCCGGTGAAAAATAAAGTCGAGCTCGCCAAGTTTTTAAACGACCTCTTTTGCATTTATTTTTAAGTATAATGACCTTTTTTTGCTCTCCCTCTGCCAAAGTTCCTGACACGTGACCCAGTGGCTATGCGCGACTATATACGCGACTCTCGCGCGCGTCGCAAAAGTTCACACATGGCTAGAGAGAGAGAGAGAGAGAGAGGCTCATTCGCTCACTCGCTTGGTTGCGAGCGCGTAAAAATGCGAGATATTAAACGCGCACCGCGGTATACGCTCGTAACGCGTAAAACGTTACTCTTAAAAGTCGCGACGATACGCTCGTAACATTTCGCATTCTCGGTATTATAAGTCGTTGTCGTCGTCGTCGTCGTCGAGAGAGAGAGAGAGAGAGAGAGAGAGCTCCGCCGCGTTGTGCGAGAGCAAAAATTCATTCCCCGCGCGCATGCGACACACAGCGCACAGAGAGCCCGCACGGAGTTTATACTTATACACACACACATATATATATATATATATACGGAAGAGAGCGGAAGAAGGGCAGGTTTTAAGGTGGCGGCGAATACCGGATTTTCTGGAAATCCTAGGAGAGCAAGTAGTCGAGCGCGGCTACCGGCAGCCATAGATCAAGCCCTCCCCCTCTCTACCCCCTCCCCCGTCTCGCTCACTCCTTCCGAAGCCGCAGGGGGATCGAGGTCGCGCTTTTCGCGACGACGAGCGACTCTGAATTAACGGCTCGGCACATGCGAGAGACAGAGAGAGAGAGAGAGAGAAGAGAGAAGAGCCTGCTCGCTCACGTCGACGTCCGATCCGGAGGCTGACGAGCACACGCCATTAAAGCCAAGTGTCTACTGACACTTAGTCCGTGACCCTAGAGCTCCAACGATCCTTCTCATGGAAATGGCTTTGTTGTCGCGCTGCAGACTGGCTGTCGCTGCTGCTGCTGCTGCTGCTGCTGCTGCTGCAGACGTTCTGTGCAGCGCTACTCTGGCTAAAGAATTCTCTCTCTGTCTCTCTTGGCTCTAGTCTCCGAGACGAGGCTCTTTCACTTATGGCGGGCATTGTTGCCGCGCGCCACGTCTTCCCAGCCTTTTCACCACTTTTATTTGGGGCTTGGAGCCTTTGCGACGAGCTCACGGACGTGTCATGTGCGTATATATATGCTACCGGTTGAAATTGTTTTTCAGGATTTTTTCTTCCTTTTTTTTTAACGAAGCGTTAGTTCGCTGTTTTAGCGTTCGTTTTAACAAGTTGGTTTACGCGAACGACTATTAGTTGGGAGAGAAAGAATATGCTTTTCATTATTTTTCTTTTTCTTTTTCAAGACACTCGACTATTTTATACTTGAAACTATTCTTCAAAGAAAATGTGAGATTTTGGTGAAACTGTATCAAAATTATTCTTTGAAAGAGTTGGGAAGACTCCCAATAATGAGAAATTTCTGTGTATTGAGGTAATCCTAAAAAGAATACGTTGTAGACTGACTATAAATATCGGTGTCTCATGCTTTTACAGTATAATACTTTCTCCAATAATAACGATTTTTAACGTTCAAGAAAGTCATGGAGTCGCTATAAATATAATCTAGCCGAGGTAAATTATTGATGAATGAGCTTGCACCGCCATTCTGAATTTTCAATAATGCCTTTTATCCGCTCCCGATCAAGTGTCTTCTTATGCAAAACACTTATACTTCTGTCATTAAAATTACGAGCACAAGCTTTTGAATATCAATAGCATCCGCGTATTATGAATCGCGATCTTCCATCAGTCACTAAATAGTCTATGAAATGTTAATAGCGCCGCAGCATCCGGAGTATAAAAAAGTATAGTAAATCACCGGAGTGAAATAAGTATCGTAATCTCGAGGAATAACTCGAAGATCTCCAACACCTTGAAACTAGAATAGAGCCTACAGAATCTGTTCACGCAGTCTACAAAAGATCCATTTTGTCAGAGTCACGATTGTTCAAAAAGAAAATCAACACACACGCTTAATTGAGTTGTCGGGGGTCCCAAAAAAAAAGAAGAAAACGTCCCGGCATCTTAATGACTCATTAAAGTAGTTGCATTAAGATAAACTCCGGCTTGTGTCGCTTAGCGGATATTAAAGTGAAACGCTCATAAGTAATGAGATCGAAGGTAGAGGCGGCGAAGCAGCCGAGACCGAGGAGGAGAGGAGATGAAGAAGAAGTCAAGGTGGCGCTCGGCAATCAATCTTGGGCTGTTAAATAGGAAAAAAACCTTTTGGCCTCCCCGGCCGCTAAATAGATCAAGCCGGCGTTCCCCCATTATCAGCTCGTGCCCCGCTGCAAAATCTCGGATCGGCAGGCTTAATGATTCGGTCCGAACGGAAAATGTATACCTCCAGACAAGGAGAACGACGTCGTCGCGCCTCGCCACCAACAGCACCAGCACCAGCAGCAGCAGCAGCAGCAACTCGCTCAGCTTTATAGAGCTACACACGACTGAAGCAACTCGCAGCGATCAGTTTAAACAAACCTAAGACCTTTATCATCCTGGGAATTTTCTCTTTGCTCGCTTTTGTCTCTCGCTCGGATCCGTCTCTCTCTCTCTCTCTCTCTCTCTCTCTCTCTCTCTCTCTCTCTCTCTAGATATACCTCCACAGTCCACCACTACCCTCTCAGGCCGTGTATATAAGGTGCACCTACGCCTGCACACGTGTGAGTCTGTGTGTATACGTGGCGCATGGCCGCACGGCCGATGGTCACGGCTTAATCGGGGGGAAGGGGGAGGGGGGATTAATTATTTATGAGGCGTGTTTCATTCATTCATTAAAGCACGCCGAGAGATCATTATGACGTGATAATGTCTTAATTAACGGTGGTTAATGAATCCCTATCTCAAAGATCATTTCGCCTTATAAAGTGCTGCTGCGCTGCTCCTGCTGCAGCTCGGCGACTGCTATCTTACGGTCTCTAAACTGTGAATTGACCTGCGGTTAATAAACCGATCGGATGCACACCAGCGCGCCGGCCTCTCTTTCTCTCTTTCTCTCTCTCACTCCAGCTATATGCTCCGATCCGAGCTCCTTTCGGTGTGAGAGTAAGTAACCTATCGAATCGTTTGATCCTCTTTCTCTCTCCCTTCACCTCGTCTTCTCCTCCGCTGCTGCTGCTGCTTCTTCTTTAAATCTGCCTCTTCTTTTTCCGTCATTACAAGCGTCTGCATATATATGTGTGTTGCGGTGGAGTAATGCGTTCACTTGACCAAGCCAGCACGTGTAAACGAGTAGCGTGCCGCAATAGCACACCTTACATCAATGACTTTATGTTTATTCCCTGCAAAAGGACTCGTTTTACTCGACCATAATATCACGGCCTTCCCCTAAATTACAGTAATATTGATATCGCCGCGAGTGGGGAGGAGATTAGATATAGAGCTCGAAATTATATTGAGCCGAGAGATGGGGATGAGATTCAAAAGTGTTAAAGTAAGAAGTTTACACGTAATAAGGAATGCAAACGGAGATGGGAGTTTTTAGCCTTAAGTAGCCTATGCGCGATTTTAAAATTTAAATAAATGAGGAAACGATGCGGCAACGAGAGAGAGAGAGAGAGAGAGAGAGAGAGAGAGAGAGAGAGAGAGAGAGAGAGAGAGAGAGAGAGAGAGATATTCCAAGGTAATGTTTTATACGTTTAGTTTCAATTCGTACAATTACGGAACACGTTTATTCTAGGTGCTGTGGCTTTAAAATCGAAATTTAATAACGTGTTTTACATTTTCCCGCTGCAGTGGAAAGTTTTTAACAGAAACCGAACGATTTGAAAGAGGTTTACGCCAAATGATATCGCTTAACGTACGTCAAGGTTTTCCATGTTTCTAGAAGTAATTTATTGGATACTTACCAATAATATCTCTTGATGACGTTTTAGAAGCGACAATTCTCTCACTTCGGACACTTAAACTTAGCCGAGTGCTATAAAAAGTTACGCTATAATTTATACAGCAAATGTGGATATTAAAGTTTTCATGTTCTGGCATAGATCTAAGACTTCAATGATTAGCTTCTCCAACCATTATTACGTACAATTAAAATTCATTCGATGCTTGAATTCGAAGACAAATATTTTCCTAATGGCAATAATATTGCTGTAAACTGTAAAGCATCATGCAAATGTATTACTGGAAATTGGTATTCAAATGGGAGATCTAATCTCCGAATCGAATTGAAATATATATGTTCGATGAAAAGATTAACATCTTGGTTGAAGTTGTAGACGGTCGATCAACTTATTTAACTATAAGTTAAATTAAACCACATATGGATAAAGATTTTTTTAAAATAAAGTTTAGTAAATTAATATAGTCGAAAGTAAATGCACAGACCAGCCGTACGTGCAGGTATATATACTCAACATAACCAGCCAAAGCACGTCATTCCCATTTTATTGTTATCATTGTGAGAATTTCAATGCGTTAATTCTCTCACAGCTCTATAAATAACGCGGCAGTAGCAATGTTTAGACAATCCGCTGAATAAACATTGCGCGATAAAGAGTTTGAATATTTGAAGAAACATGCACTTGAGGCTCGCGCGCGCTAAGCGCTATGCACTCGGCCGCGCGATTAAATGACATTAAGCGATTCGAGAATCGGGACTTTCGCTTTCCGTCGACTCACACTCCTGTTGCGTGGCTGCGTCAACGGAATCTCGCTAAGCAAACACTCGGGCGGATCGCGAGCGTCTCGAGCATATCGCCTATATACAATCCTGAAAAAAAGAGGACATGAGAGACAGCGAGAGAGAGAAAAAGAGAGAAAAAAGGCATAGCTTCCATGAAGTGCAGTTTTGAGTCAGTATGTATACGCGTGGCCTTGCCCCTGAAATAAGCAGCACGACCGGCTGCTGCTGCTGCTGCTGCCGATGCTTCTTTTCCATCGATAATTCTATTATGTACGGTTTAATGTACAATTACCCGATCACTTAGGACTTGACGTAGTGCCGAGTCACGACGTCTTATTAAGTCCCTCAGCGCGGGGCAGCGGCGGCTCGCGCGCGCCGCTCTTAACTGCACGGCTTGTCTTGCTCTCTCTCTCTCTCTCTCCTTCTCTCTTTCTCTGGCTCACTCTCGCGATTACATACATATAGCGGGGAGAAGAAAGAGAGGAGAAGAAGAGCGTGGGCAATAAGACACGGAATCGACGATCTATTATACGAACACACCGCGATCGGTTTTGCATCGGGATCTATGGCTATTTAGCGGATAATTGAGCCTATAGATGATCGGTGCGCGAGGTAAGTAAGACGAGGATTACCGAGGAACTTGCTATCGTGATACTTTCTTTCGTACTTCGATATTTCCAGTTTGCTTCGGCATTTACGCCTCGGGATTTTCCTTATTATCTCGAGATTTATTTGAAAAAATAGAAACCGCTTTTGACGGGGAAATTTTTCTTGAGAAATCTGATTTTCCCGATCACATTATTTTTTCCACGATAATAACTTATTTTATTTTATTCTTGATCATTAAATATATTCTTTATGCATTCGTGTGAGTACTGTATCTTATTAAGTGAAAGAATATTTGTTTTCACTTTTCATCACTTAGGGGATGCGATGCGGTAGCTGCAAATGTGCTTTTTCTGTTGATGATATCTTGTTCTATTTATAATAAAAATTAATATTTAGACTTGAGTGACCTAGTGATCGATATGAATCGTCCTGTACTAGGCGGAGTCAATCAGATTTTTCATTTTTTCAATTAATTGGAACTAGTAAGAGGTGTTTAAACATCTAAAGTTAACCTCAAAATTAGAATCATATATATACCTTGGCTTATAACTTTTAATATTTATTATTTTGAGTAATTCGGACTTGGTCGGCGTAATGTTTGATGTTATTAAGGATTCTATGCAATATGAAGTTTGTGTGACTTATCGTTTTCTTAATTAATTGAAACAGAGAATTACACCAAACAGTTTGATGAGAGGGGACGCAACTGCATTCCCTAACAATAATGTTTATTAACAGCATGTTTCTTTTTGGAAAATGATCAATACAGTCAAATAAAATTTGGTGTATCTTTTCCAGCGAACTGTCAATAGTTCAGATATTCTCATAATTGTACAATTATTACTTGCATAAAATATGCTTAAATACATTATTACATCTATGTTACTAATAAATAAATGTAAGCATAAGTATAATATAACTATAATTTAAATTAGAATTTAAGAGAATGTGCTGTGGTGGGAAAGATTTCTACTCCTTCTAAAAAAACTCTATTAGCACCTCGGTAATAATGTAAACATTACGTAGTTCAAGTTTCGTGAACTTCCATTCGCAATTCACGAAGATTTTTGCTGTCGAAAATTTTTATGAATTGTGGATGGAATTTCATGAAACTGTAACCACGTAATGTTTACATCATTACCGAGATGCCAATAGAGAGTTTTTCCCAAAAATAAGTCTGTATCTTTATATACATATAACGTTAAATGCAAAAACCGGTAAGGTAAAAATCGTTCCGATCATATTACATCCTCTCAATATAATCTGCAATTTAATACAAGCTACCCAAAATCAATTTCAGTCCCAGGCATAATATTCAAATATCTAAAATTAAACACGATCGTTAAATCGCCAAAATTAGTCACATATATATCCAGACAAACATTTATGACTCACTAACAAATTGTGTATAATATAAATAAAGTCAGGACTAAACGCACACGCATTAGGGCCTAATAAACACCGAATAAAGAGTCACCGCCAACCTCCGCGCCCTAAGTCCTCCCGTTTCTTAGCAGCCTGCAGTCACCGCAGAAATCCGAAAAATCAGCCTCGAGAATCACGGGAATCAATTAAAAGGAGGCAATGTTAATTGGAGGTGTGGTACAGGGCTTCCGTCCCCTGCCCACCAAATCGACTATCTCACACTCGTTGGCTCGACGCGCGCTCTCGGAACAGCTGCGCATCCGCTTCGGTTTTTCGAAAGGGAGCCTTCAAAGGACCACACAGATGATATTTCAATTTTAATTGCGAGCGATATCCGCAGCGGCGGCGCAACCAGCGCTTCGTCCCTGGATCCCGTGCACTGGCGCGCAAGAGGACGATTTCTAATCTCGGGAGTTCATTAGGGAGAGTTGAGCTCGCCTCTCTGTGTCTGTCTCTCTCTCTTTCTCTCTCTCTCTCTCTCTCTCTCTCTGTGTGTGTGTGTGTGCGTGTGCCAAACTATTTGCAGAGTGCAGCAGCGGCCCCAGACAGCAGCACGATATGGACGCGCGAGAGCTGAACACCACCACCACCAGCAGCAGCAGCAGCAGCAGAGAGGCAAACTTTCAGCGTGGCGCGTATTCTGTAAGCTGCAAAGTAGGAGGAGGAGGAGGAGAGGGAGCCGCACTGCCAACGTGTTTACCTCTCGCGCGCATGTGTGTATATGCTTCGATATTTGCATGTGCCGGTGGCTGGCAGGGGAGTGTGTGCGTGAGCGCGCGCCATCACGGATTCGGAGGCTATACGTGTAAATTCGACGCCACTACAGGGAGAGCGAGAGAGAGAGAGAGAGAGAGTGAGAGAGATTGGTAGACGACAAAGTGAAGCGGCGCGGCTCTGCTGTAGTGTGCGAGAGAGAGAGAGAGAGAGAGAGAGAGAGAGAGAGAGAGAGAGAGAGAGAGAAGGGAAGGATCCTCGATTTCCATTTTAATTGAACTCAACGCAACATCATACTTAATGCCAGAAACGCGTCAGAAGCTCCAATTAAATGGCGAAGCCATTTCACTTTATCTCCTCGTACATCCGTCCTGGATTGCCGGCCCGCGCGCTCCTCTCTACTCCTATATGTATATCTTCGTCCACTGAGCGCGCACGACTATGCTGCAGTAGCCAATGTCCAGTTAACGCATTCGGCTCTCTCTCTCTCTCTCTCTCTCTCTCTCTCTCTCTCTCTCCTACGTATTTGCAGTATATATCTGCTACGCAAAACCCATAGATGTAACGCAGAACTCATTTCCTCGAAAGATGCACTTACGTTTATCAATCGTACGCCTGATATGGCTATATGGTTGATCGTGGACCGCGAAAGATAATGCGATAGATTAGGAGAGTAGAGTATCCATAATTTAGCTGCCGATTCGTAGAGTTTATACTTTGGCGAGGTAGCGTATGTGCAGTACTATGATCTATCGTAAAACCGACATTTGAATTTAATTTGCTCATCGATGTTGCGTTTCGAGGAAATCTCGGGTAAAATGGGTCGTTACGCGCTGCGTAAATGTCTCTCTCTCTCTCTCTCTCTCTCTCTCTCTCTCTCTCTCTGCGTATAACCTTGTTTTACAAGCGCGCGCGCGCCGCGCCGGGCCGGGATAAAACCTTCTGCGAGCGGCGGATCGTCTTTTTGTTGCTCTTTATTACAAATAAAATGGGCGATCGTAAATAAAAAGAACGCCGCACATCGCGCGATACGTGTATATATAATAAATATGCAATGACCAGATAATATGTCGGGTATTTTTATGGAGGTGAGTTTATATTACGGATGTATTGGATAAGACGAGTGACTAAATTTTGCATAGAAATCTGTCGATCCGTGCTTATGTACTTACCGCGGTGACTAAATCGAAACGATTTATAAAATCAATTAGGTTTTTTTTTCTGGACTGTTGAATAACTTGATATCGCACGAGCATTTCTTCATTATATTCAGCGTAATATTATTCAAGGTGCAACGATTCTTGATCTTTCTTGTAATTTTTTGCTATACGACTGCGGTTACACGTGTGGATAAATGCAAATAATCGCACATCAAAATGATGAAAAAAAAATTGATAAATGGTATTTAATTTGAAATATCCTCGGTAAGTTCATTGTTGTTTGGTATTGAAGAAAAACTAATTGATCGATTCAGTAGCATATATATATAGTGAGAGCTCATTTTGTAGAAAACCAAGCCGCAAAATAATACAACTGCAATTACTAATAATTACTTGAAAAGAGATTTATCACCTTACATTATTCTTATTCGAAGTACTTAATGCGTTCATGTAATTCCATCAACAGCAATCAAAGGAAAAATTTTACTAATTAGATAAAAGATAATGTTTTCACGAATACATATTTATAAGCACTGTATTTATAGTGTTTACTTATTAAACTATTGATACATAAGTTGTGCATAATCGTTCTTCTGATTCTAACTGTGTAGCATTTGTGTTTGAACCGTATAGAATCGTTTTTGGGTTCAACCTGTATACAATGAATATATGCAATCCTTATATAATTCATCTAAATTATTTTTAAGTAAAATAATAATAATAATAATAATTTTATTTTTAATATTTATTAAGAAAAATTCAGGAAGCGATCGAAGTTTACAAAGTACAACTTGTACCAATATATCTATATCACAAATAGCGGCCATGATCAGCAGTTTAATCGAGCAATTGATCCCCACGGCAAAGACACAAAATCCAATCTTACAAAAACATCACTTTTTGTCTATATATAAGCTCTTCAGAAAACAATCGTTCACGAAATATACATTAGCCCGTCGCAGTTCGTCTTCCAACTCATAGAGCGAAGCCAGACAAAAAACTCAAGCGGCTGCAGCAGGAGCACCAGCTTGCTTTTTTTTCAGCGCGAAGATACGCGTAGCTCGTATCTCCCGCAAAACGAGCCCATCAATCGAAAGGGAATTTTTTCCTCCCATTGCACCGGCGCGTACGAGCCGCCGAACAAAAACGTTTCCTCAAACTTACGACGCCATTAGAAAGGAGAGACGAAGAGCGACGGAATCGTAATCCAAGAAAACGTCGCGCTATACTCACGCACTCCTGCATCCATGGTATAAAAGAACAAAGCCTTTGCTGCTGCTGCTGCTCGTCCCGCGTGCAATTTTCAACCGAGCAGCAGCAGCAGCAGCGCAAAGAGAGCAAGCGCAGCCCGTCGGAGAGGCAAAAAAAGCGAGGAAAAAAAGCGCCGAGAGTGAGAGAGAGAGAGAAAGAGAGAAGAGAACCTTGGAGCGAAGGAGCGCGAATCGGAAGCCACACGAGGACGAGCTGCAGTGCGGAGAGGAGGCTGGTGCTGGTGCGCATATACAGCTCAGCACAGGCCAAAGAGAGAACGAGGAGAGTTGGGAGCGAGCGCGATATTCGCGATTGGCCATCGGGGAAGGATTGGAAGTCGCGTCGCGCGACGACGGCCGCAAGATGGACGGTAATGGAGGATGATGTTTTTTTCAGTGTCGGGGCGAGCTGCTGTTGCTGCTGCTGCTGCTGCTCTTGCCTCTCTCTCTCTCTCTCTCTCTCTCTCTCTCTCTTGTTGGACTGTCGCTCCGCGGCGCATGAATAAGGAAGCAGGGAGCGGCTCGTGGCGGCGCGGCGGTGGAGGAGAGCTGCCTAGGCAGAAATGCCGAGGCCAGCCGCTGCCGCCGCGCTCGCTCTCGACTCTCCATACCACTTGCGTTGATTTATTGACAGGAAAATCTAGTCGGCGTTCGGACCACGTTCGGGGGCTTACCTCACCTCTCTCGCTCGCGCGCCGATGCTGCTGCTGCTGCTCCAAGAGCCGCTCGCGCGAGATCGTGGCCTTCGCCGCGACGCTTTACTACTCCGTCGCTGTTGCTCCTGCCGTTGCCGCTATGGCGGAGGGATAATAAATCGGCGATTTTCGATATTGCTCGCGGGAGCGAGAAAAAGGAAGGCTGAGTTTGCGAGCCGATTCGATGGGAAAAGAAGGCAACGCAATCGATGCTACGGTGACGATATCGTATAGATCTGTGACTGCTCGCGGTTTTTCACTTCTGTCATTAGCGACTCCTTCGGTCATTACCGCATGGATATTCATTTTCGCAGGATACCGAGATCTCTATAATCGTGCTTATATAGCCAAGCTCTCAGTCAACTTTGTTGCGACCGACCAGTTATCGTCTTTTTATATTTACAATTCAAATTCTTTTCATAAATAGGCGTAATTGATGAGTTGGGATGCATTTCAATGTGGCCGCGTATTATCTCTTGAACTTGAACTTTGTACACAAATATCGATTAGTTTGATGGTAAATTAATTAATTTTATTGCAGCTAGCAATGAGATTACTGTTTTAATGGTGCTTTTTTTCTGCGCTAGGAAATAACTATACAGTGGACTCGCTTACATTTCTGTGCAGTTCGTATGATTATTCATGTATTTCTGATCTTCAAGTCCATTCTAACGGTTGGTAAATGAACGCATTAACTGAAAGCTAAGTATTAAATAAAGATTTATAGAATGAAAAAAATCCGCGGTATTGAACTGTGAAAAATCTCCTGACTTTGCATTTCCGCGGGAATTCTAGTTTGGCTAGACAGCTTTTAAATGAAGCAACACTTTTTGATGAATCAGTAGCTGGAAACAACTACTTAATACTTGCGATTAATAAATTCGTGAAAAATTAGAATTGTGGTTTTGATTATATAACGTTTGATTGCTTCGGCTTGTATCGCATCGATTAAAAAGTATTTTCGAGACATAATAAATTATTCTGTAACAGAAATTTTAGATTTATCTATATAAAGTCAATTAACTATTGTAGTAAATTTTATAAATTATCATTGGGTTAATCAGAATTTCAAGTCCTTAAATAAATAAATTTGTTCTACTGTGTGCTTAAGATCCTTCAAAGTCTTCAGTGGCACAATAATGAAAATAAAAATTTATAGCAATATTATTTAATTATAAAACGACATATATGTTCATGAACAGTATAACCAATTCAAATTTATTAATTTCAGCGAAGTATTTATAGACCTTTTGATTGATTGCTATGCGAGATTTTAATTACAGGCACACATTATTAGATTAAGTATTCTCAAATGGTTACTTCTTGCAGCTTATCTTTTACTACCCATTTTCCATCAATTTTAATTGAAACTGCAAATGTCTAAAGTTGACCTAAAATCCTTTTATAATCAGGCTTACTTCTCTTACGAGGTTCTTCACCAATAATAATAATTTGACATGTATCAAGTTAATCTCGAGCTCGCGATTCAAAAATCCAAACCAAAGAATTCAGTGTCATATAAGATCCCGAAGTGTATAAGAAGTATTCCGACCAACAACTGGTTCCATTTCACAAAAACATGATCGATGAAAGCCGACTACGGCAATACACTTCTATAACACGAGTCCTATCCGGTCAACAGCATCGAGGTCTGCTCTCGGATGCGCGTGCGTGTGTAAGTTATTGAGGCACTTTAAAGGCTTATCGTGCCCCGAAATCCACCGGTGTTCACGTGGAATCTTCGTTCTGCGCTAGTCGATCAAGGCCGAAGATCGCGAGGAGAGAAACCTCGGACGAAGAATTTCGATGCCGCACTCACCTAGAGGAGGTCACGGTACAGTTAAATAGCCGACGACGCGACGCGCGCGGCTTTGTCGTCGGCGCTTAACGTCTACCTATACATATATGTATAGATGTCTTGTATACACACGAGACAGACGCTCCTCCTCGCGCGATCCAGTGAAATTTCGTCGAGCCGAAAAAGAAGGAGACGTTCTGTTGGCTTTGACCCTCAATTTTTATGATGAATCTTTTTTTTTGAATATTAGCTACTTATGCAATTCGTTGATTTGACGCAAGAATTCGTACAATTACTATAGTAAATCCGAAAATTTTGATAGAGCTCTAATCAGCTAGCAGTGACATTTCGTAGAAAAAATAATCTTCAAGTTTCAAATTACTATAGCAAGTGTACATAGGCTTTTCAAAATGTGTAAATCCGTAGATAATTTTACTCGAAATGCAAAATTATCTGTGATGAATGAATGTCTGAGATTCGTCACAAATGGAATTACTAAAACTCAGTGAGATGTAAAACAGAAAAACATAAAATACTATCATCGGTATAAAAAACGGAACGATGGAAAATACCATTCTATTTCAAAATCATTATTCTACAGAGTAATAACAGTATACTGTTGGCTTTTTGTATTTATGAGAAAATTTTAAATTACAGCTTCAACTCTAAAATGCTCTTTATCCAACGCACTGTATAAATCGCTACGTCGGATAATGTCATGGAAAATACTGACAGTGGAGAGATAAATGGTAATTAGTAATAAATTTTTCCACGGATAGTCCGAAACATCACGTGTGGCTTTGTTATTTTTAGTTGCACTAGATACGTGGTCACTTCTATTAAATTCTTCAAAGATTTTTTTTAAGGTAAAAAGAATCGTGACATCAGAGGTTCGTTTACATTTTCCGCTTTGGCATCAAAATAAAGTAATTTTAATATTTTTTAAACAAATATTATTATCTGTGAATGTGACGTACATGTTAAAATATAGACTGCATTGGTTATTTTATTAGTAATTTATGTTATGTATGAGCTTTTCTTATATAATAAAAATGTATGAAGTTACAAATTAAACTTAAATGACTAAAAATAATTTCTGTACATGAATTCTTGGAAATATAAAAAAGAAAAGATCATCCATTTTAATCATATAAATAATACGTAGCAGTTTATTTTTAATAAGTTATAGCAATGGCATTATACCACAAAAACTGAAATCAGATTGCATTACTTATCACGTGAACTATTTACTGATATGAAACTTTTTACTTTTGTTGAAAGTTTATAAAGAATTTATAAGAAATATTACTTTAATATTAAAACTATTGATTTGCATCAAGACCATCTTATATCCTCTTAATTCTATTTATAAGTTTCTTACGCTGAAGGAAAAGTTATTGTATGTACATAGCATATATATTACTATGATGATGCAATACTAAAGGATCATTTATAAACTCTAATTACAAATACACACTACACAAAACATGTTCATTATACCTCAGAGTAAACCAACACTATGTGCATGCATATATATAAAGGGTCAAATAAGCGTGTTTTAATACTTAGAGCTTGCATTAATTGTGGATTTACTGCATGTAATAATAGTTTCAAGCAAAGCACATCCCTTTGTAAATAATTAACAAGATATAAATTCCTAACACATAAATTAAAAATAAGCGTCGTAAAATTGCCACCAAGTATTTCTGCACGAAGTATTAAACGATAGAGGAAAAGTGGGAAAATCCTTCTTTCCACAATCAACAAATATTATCATTCGATAATTATCAAATAGTCGATCTTTTAATTCCAAGATATAACCTACATCATTACGGAATGGTCTCTCTGCAATTTAATAAAAATTGAATGAAAATCGCCGGCCGCGGAAGAGCGACAGTCGTCGCTCGAGATTTATACGCTTATAGGCGCTCATACTTAAATTCAATAATCAGCGGTTCGGCATCACGCAACCTCCTGTCCTCCACAGAATCAGTAGGTTGCACACACACACACACACACACACACACACATACATATATATATATATATACATATATAC
>UELV01180901.1:0-19744 GCA_900490015.1 Megastigmus stigmatizans
ATTTTGTATTTTCAAAAAAAAAACTGAAAAATTTCACGTTTTTTTCCCTAAAATTTCAAAAATGAGGATCAAAAAAGCTTTTTTTCGGAATTTTCACGCCGGATTCTGAAAGTTCATTAAAAAATCTATCAGAAAACATGGTTTGCATGATCATTTCTGACCGATTTGATTCTTCTATACAGTGTTGAAAGTGGGCATGAGCAAACGTGCACATTTGACGTTAATGGGTTAAATCAGCAATGCATAGTTTATAAGGCATAGATTATCCTGAATCCCCAGATAATCTATAAATATCCGACTGTTTTTTTGCGCAGTGAATAAATAAAGCTTGTTTTTGATATCCAGTGGCTTATACACTGTTAGTCACTGTACTGTTCTGCGTGACATAATTAACCGATTAACGACCAAGACCCCGAATTTTCAACATCATTTCAAGGCCTTTTTTCAACTAAAAAAAAGGTTTGAAAAATTTGAAAAAGATCATATCCGATGCATTTTGAGCTGTTGTTTCGAATAGTCATACCGATTTTCTGTTAAAATACTCCTGCAAAAAAATATGGCGTGTTTTTCACGAAAAAAAAGTTAAAAAATTTGGAATTTTTCAACTTTATGAATTTTTTTCATAAGGAAAATGCAATGATAATAATTCAAAATACTGACAGAAAGTGCAATCGGTGTCCAAATATTACGGGAAATTTTTTTTATGATGATCTTGGTCGTTAATGGGTTACACAGACAATTTTACGAATAAATAACAGTTTATTATAACGAGAAAATTATTTTTCTAAAGCATTATTTATATTATTCAAAACAGAATTTTTAGACTGCATTGAAATAATTGTAAATATGTGTGAGTGTTCTGTCTGTTACTGTTCTTAAATCAGCAAAGATCATCCTCGCTAGAAAAATCCAATTTTCCCCCCTATTTGCACAATGTACAAGTACTATTACTGTGAGAAGACTCACAATAAGAAATACGTGATTTTAATTTTTAGTATAGACTTAAAGAAACTGATTATATTATATTTTTATTATTTATTCAATTTTGACAAAAAAGTTGAAAATACTTTTATTGTTCTAAAAAATAAGGTTTGCAACACCCTCGGATCCGTAAGCCGTGGATAATAAGAATATTTTGTGACAAATGGTTTGCAATATATTTTAGAAAAAAAGTTTTTATAATATTGCAAATTGCTTAATAGTGTAATATCTATTTTTGGGCTGGATTAAGATGTGGGTGAGGTTTCATCCTTCTAAAATAAATTATTAGCTGAAAAATTATAAATGTTTTTCTCTTTTTGGTCTACTATAACATGTTCAAGTTTAAATGAACCAGTTTTTAAAAAAATTTTCAGAATAATTTGTCCAAACTAGTTGATTAATCTAACTAATGTTACAAAATAATCAACTTCATTTTGTTTAAAAAATAGGGGTTGCTACCATTAAAACTGAAAGTGGTGAAATTTTGTAGCCTCTTGCATTATAATATTTTTAGCATTGGTTCTATCAAGATACCTTTGCCTGTTTCGAAAATAATGAACAAAATATAATTGTGGGTAATTACCCCCAAAAAATTTTTGGTTAATACTACGAAATAGGTTGGCTTTATTTTTTAATACTCTTATAAGTGGTATCAATTTTAAGGCAATACAAAATTTATTGTAATTTTATAGCCGAAAATCGATTAAAAAAATTTAATTTTTCTTTACAAAAACTAGGGGTAGCTACCCTTAAAACTTGAAGTGATGTAGTTTTGTAGCTTCTTTTATTTTCTAATTTTTGGTGTCGGTTTCATTCATCTGTCTTTACTTTTTTCTGAGATATCTGAAAAAAAAACTGTTTTTGGAGGTGAACTTTAGGGGTGCTTTTCACTCCTTTAAAACGCTTATCCGCAGAAAAAACAATAAGTGTTCCATATTTTTTTGTACTCTACCATATAGCAAAGTTTCATTCAAATCGGAGGTGGTCACTTCGATACCCTTCCTTGTAAGTATACTGAAGCGTGCGCAGCTCGTCTGCTCGTTCGCGATGAATCAGCACCGGTCATTTGTTATCCCGAGAATGTGCAGTATTTGGTCACAACCAAGCGTATTTTAGTAGAATAAAGGATAAATTGCAGTATGCAATTTAGTGGAGTTTCTTCCCTTTGGAATAACTCTCCAATTGAATTTATCTGACCAAGTTCTCCATAGGGATAAGTCGGCGAGATAGATTCAACGCTGTATTTGAGTAATTACAACTTGGGACTAGTTCTTCACTAGGGATAAGCTGCCCCTTATCAGTTTACCTGCTGGTTAAGCTGGTGAAACCAAAGTGTCCTCGTCGTCGTGGTTGTGGTCTTATATACTCGGGCGGTACTCTCACTTTCTCGAAAATGTTCTATTTTCTTAGAAAATTGTACCCTGCGTAGTGAAAGATAGTGTGTATCGGGGTTTGTATTAGAAGTGTAACCGATGTGCGATAACTGCATATTATTTTAGCCTCTCTTGATGTCGAAGTATTGTTCTCTTCGGTTGTTGTCTCCCGCGTGTTTTGGTGGCGGTCATAACAGGTTGTGCTGTGTTTTGTATGTAAAAAGTGTTCACCAGCTGTGCGTTTTTCTGCGCACGCATATATTTTAAGTTAGCAGCATTGCCATGTTGTGTTCAAATCAATTAATTGTGTGCGCATAAATTCGGTATTTTCTTTGTGTCTGTTGTTCATTAACATTCATTGTTTTTTTGTCTGAAAATATCTATTAATTAATTTAAACCGCGTGTAGTTTCTTGATGGATTATCTATGCGGGCTCGCTGGTACGATCAGCTGTTGGTGGCTTTCCTGGTCGTCGACATTCCTGACCCTGTCATTAACCTTTATCTGACGTACGTGATGATCGTCGAGAAACCGTGTGCAAATGCAGCACAGGCGCGAAAGTTCAAAACTACTAGGATGAGTATTGCGATTTTAATTTATTTTAATACTGCAACAGTTTTTAAATTTGTTATTGATAAATATTCCTTTATAATAATAATTATTTGTTAGTAATTTGCTAATAATTTGTCAATAATTTTCGTTGCTTATATTTACTCTTTGATGATAATTATTTATTAGTATTTTGATTTTTGTTAGTAATCATTGTTCTTTTATAATAATCAATACTGTATAATAATAAAAATTTGTTAATACTTTTACTTAATATTTATTTGTTTTCTAGGTATATGGATGAAACAACGTACCGGTTGCAAACTATACATAATTGGTTATAGTTTTCAGCTCAGAATCTTTCATTTTCACTTATGTACAACGTCGTTGTATATAGTTATATACAATTTTATATAATTATGTACGATTATTTAAAAGTATACATGACCATACATAATTGTTCAAGATAATTATGTTTACAATTATGTATAGGCTCTCATACATTGCACATCGTTGTCGCTAGGAATTAGCGACCCGTTTCGTGCTTCTGCAAGAGAAAAACTGCCCTCAGGGTATAATTAGAACCCAAAATCCACTAAACAAAATTTTTTTTACATGAACTATTTACTTTATCGAATACTAGAGGGCGTTTATGGATAAATTGCGTGCTCGCTCTATAAGTTGTCACATTAAAAAGTATAAGTACGATGCTATAGAATCATTGACCTTTTATTACTGGTTTATGATGTTGCATCTTAAAATTCACCTATCAAAATTTGTTCGTTCGAATCGAGAAGGTACCTATAACTTATTTAAGATATGCCTCGAACAAATGCTACCGTGATTTTTTTTATTGGATCATCATAATTATGCTTGCTGGTTATCAATTCACGTAAAAGATTTAGAAGATTTATTCATGATCAATCTCTTAAGTACAGGGAAATTTTATTGTAAAAAAGACTACGAATCCATTTTCAGCGTTTGCCGTTGATTAAGCTCATGAACAACGCAAAACTTATATCAAATCAAAGGGCGGTGCTATAGGTATCACTCATGATCCTTCTGTATTGAAAAAGTGGATATCTGTTCCAAAAATACAAAGATTACTAAGAGAATTTGACGTAGAAGAGAATCTTGAAACATCTTCTAAACATCATGAACAATTCAGTTTCTTTTAGAAAAAATTCCGTAATAATTTATTTTTATTAAAAAACAGTTTTCTTTACTTAGGAAATCCATTTGAAGGAACTTCAAATGATCTTATTACTTTAGGTAGTGGCGCCGTTGCAAACCAAGAAGGCATCTTAGCTCTTAAATCTGCAAAAAGAGAGGGTAACAGCTTTATAAAAAATTTATTGATAATCGGTTAACTGAAGAATCTTCTATGAGTCTATCTGAACCTATAAACAAAGTCAAAATGAAAATTTTTTCTTCGCTTATACAATTGAATTCTAAGAGTTTAAGCAATATCAAAGTGTAGAAGAAGATGTTAAACTTATTATAAATATTTCAATATAAGCACGATTCGTCACTTAGATATAAATAAGTTTTTTGAACACGAAAATCATTTTTTCCTCCTAGTCTTTCAGCTTCAGAAGTGAGAAGTGCTGCTAAATCTCAATTAACCTTAATTCTAAAGAAATTAGCAGGGTCACCGAATTTTGATGGTAAATGTGATATTGTTGTTATGATGGCGCTGAACTCATTCACGGTCTACCTCCATGAACATCTAAAACATTTTTGAAATACTTGAAATACCTGAAAGGGTAGATATTGTATGGGGTCTAAACTTTGTTGACTGCCTGAAAAATACTGCTAGAGAAAACAGAGGTTCCGAAATATGACATCAAGTAACATTAACTTCGTCGCTTCCCAGAAAATGGAACGAATTTCTGAAAAATGACGAAAATAAACGAGAATCTTTCTTAAAATTAGCTAAATTATTATTGTTATTAATGTAATATAATAACATAATAGTATTAAATTATCAACGCAATCGACAACAATAGGAGACATGCTGTTTAATAACTTCGAAGAAGCTGACGGACGTATCATCACTCATATTATTGATACCGTAATTGACAGTGCCCACATAATTGTTATACAAAGTATTGTGGAACACATGCGAGTGTTAACAAGATAAGATTTTTCATGCAATTCTCAGAGTATAATAAAAGAAATATATTTTACTTTGTTTAATTAAAGTATTAAAATTACAAGATATATGGAAAGTAAAAGCGATTTAAGTATTTATTAAAAAAATTATAGAATTAAAAGAAAAATAAAGTCAAAATAAGAATAAATAAATATCGAATAAATAAGAATTATACTACTTACATAACTCGCAACGCGAGCGAGAGAGACACAAAGCGAGCGCTAGATGTGCGAATCGAGACGCACAGACACACGCAACACAAGTAGATCGAGAGAGAGATTCACGCGAATCAAATCTACACTTGCGAGAGCGCCTCAACCTACGAGAAGTCGAGGAGAGAAGGAAATCGCCAGATGTGCTGATCGCAAGATATTATAAACGCGGCCGATTCTAACTAATCAAGCATTCTTGTATCTACTCTTTCCTCTGAATAATCCTCTTGACATAATAATCCTTTTCATTTCTCTGTCGCTCCTACCTTAAAGCTCTCAGGACTAGTTATTAGTTTATTGCAAGCTCTAACGAAGTCGTGATGTTATAGAGCTAAGATGGCGATTCCTCACGGCTAGCTTAGAGAACATTGCGTTTTCCAGCGAATCCTCTGTGCTCATAAAAGCACTGCACTCTAGCAAGTCTTCAAAGCATTGCACTTTCTTGACGAACTTTCAGTCCAGAGAAGTGGAAAATAACCCCTTCACGATTCATTGCGCTGTCTTAACTACGAGGGGTATTCAAAAAGTATGTTTCCCTAGTTTGGCGTTTCTCTCAGACGCCACCTAGCGGACTTGAGCTGATCATAGTTTCAGTTTAGGTTCTACCGATAAGAGCGGAATTGGTTTTGGTGGCCAAGAATACTTTTTTCAGCAGTACGAGCTCGACAATCATGGAGCTATCAGTGCAAAGCGGGTCCGATTGTGAATTTCGTGCGGTTATCCATTTTTTAACTGCAAAAGGGTTAAACGGCAACCAGATTCACAGTGAATTGGTGACTATTTATGCTAAAGACTGTATGAGTGTGCAAATGGTGCGAAGATGGCGCACAGATTTTCTCGAGGGACGCTCAGAAGTGCACGATGAGCAGCGTGAAGGACGCCCAAAAAGCGCCATCGCCGACGATGCAATTCAAATGGGAAATTTTCGACCACCCACCTTATTCTCCAGACCTTGCATCAAGTGAATATTCCCTTTTCCCAAAGTTAAAAGAAAGTTTGGGTGGCCAGCACTTCGCTTCAAATGACGAAATCGAAAAAGTCGTTAAATCGTGGATCCACAAACAGGGCACGCCATTTTTTAAGGAAGGTTTGTTTAAACTTGCAAACAGGTACAAAAAATGTATTGAAGTCCAAGGCGACTACGTAGAAAAATAGTTTAAGAGTAAAAGAATAAAGTCAAATTATTTTTATAGCCTAAAACTAGTGTTTTATTTTTTTCCCAACACAGGGAAACTTACTGTTTGAATACCCCTCGTATATAAGATAAGGTGAAAACGTAAAGCACTTGTCCGCCGAACCCTATATAAAGAGAGAGTGAACATCCTTCTACTATCCAATACACGGTAGTAAATGGACGGTTGATATTAATATTCAGCACAAATAGTTTAAGGTTTCTGATCGAGTGAATCTCGCGGCAAGTTAAAAGAGTATTGCGCTCTTTTAATCTACCCGTTACGCTCAAAGAGTGCTTACCAGCTGGGTGGATTGATATTGAGTCATCCACCGAATCTGGTCTAGAGAGAACGGTAAGGATTTATCCGCTATCAACTGCGCGGTAGCGGAGCAGATCTCGTAGCTCGATCTTCCTTCGTCTGTCCAATCCAACCTTTATCCACTGGGATCAGTAATTGCTCTCACTATGACAAAGCTAATGTGCACTGCGTCATTTTCGAAGTAAGGAAGGCCCGACTCTCACTTTGCGGCCAACTATTTCCCCATTGCGCGGGAAATAGGAACGCCAAAAAAGGGGAAGTCGGTTGTCGATTACAATTATTTCGAATTGCCCTTCCTATTGATTTCCAAACTTTCCTATTTTAGGTTATTTTAATAGGAATACCACCTCACCTTCCCAGAAGTTTTTCACGTTTTGCTTGCGGTCGTAATAGTATTTACATCGTAATTTTTATTGGACCGAGTTTATTGCTGTTATCGTATGTAGTTGGCCCAGGTTTTGAATTAGGTCTGCCAGGTATTCATCATAGGTAACAAAGCGTTCTTGAGATGGGAAGCTGGATGCGGTGCGAGCTTTTTTATCGAAAATGAGCTCGTGAGGTGAATAACTTTTTGAATCGTTTCTTACTGTGTTGCATAAGTGTTGTGCTAGGTGTAGCAAGAGGTCCCAGTCGTTTTTTTCTTCTATGGCTTGTTTCAGATATTGGGTTAACGTTGGATGCATCCGCTCGATGGGTCCGTTTGATTGTGGGTAATAAGCTGTTTTTTACTCTTTTTGTGTTTTGTTCCTCGTATTGAATCGTCAGAGGATTCACTGTCAGAATTATTTTGTGTTTTTCTTGCATTCTGTGTGGGAGAATTCTTATTTCACGACGATAATGGGGGGTATAGTGTTCTCCCTCGTGATGTAGATGAATCTAAGTGGTATCCCCTGTTTGATTAACCCAAGAATGACAATACGTTATTATTCCGCTAGGTATCGTTGAGTGTACGCATATGTTTTTGTTATATTCTTCGCTAAAAAATAAACAGACAATTTACGACCCCGTATTCATTCGGTGAAATTAGGATTCTCGTGGACCCTTCTGGTCTCTGCATAGGTCTAAGCAATCACTTTCGTGCAACTGCTATCTTAATTGTACAGAATTCGAATGAAATTTAAATAATCTTATAAGAGAGTCAAATAGGCAATTTCCTGCTTTGTCGATCGTTTCGTCCTGCGTAAAATTTTCGTTGAGTTCAGAACAATTATTGCTTCCTTCATAAAGTGCATAATTACATTGCATATGCACGTTTCCATTGTTTTGAATCATGGGGTGTTTGTTCGAAATGTTTCGATTGGTTATTTTCAATCGGGGTTTTCGGTGGCTATTAATTATAAATATAAATATTCTTTTATATTTATAATTAATAATTAATAATATATAGGTGACATTCCACGTCAAGTGGCCCCTCGCTCTATCTAAAAATTGAAGCGACATTAAATATTCAGTTTGGGCTTAAAATGTCCGTATAAGAGGGGGCTTTCGAAATTTGAGTGGCCTTTTTGAAAAACTCCATAATCTCATGACGCCATTAGCAACATAACACAAAAACCTGATGAAGTGATCTTACAATATGATTTCTAAGACTTACCTTATCTCAATCGCATTAATTGAGTTGTTTGGTCTTAAAATCCTCATTAACTACACGGAAAAAAGACTGGGGGAGCAGTTGCCTCAACTAGTGTTGTTGTTAATCAACTCGTACGGCGAGCTGCATGTCCTTCAAACGTGAGAGCAGTTCACTTTTTCTGGGAGAACCATCCGCCCATGCTATATAGTATAATAAACAAGATATATATAGTACAGTAACAAGATACAAAACACAAATGAAATAGAAACAACTGCATTTTAGTTATTAGTTAAATCGGGGTTGAAAAAACCGATTTTCATATTTGCAGCTTCCTAGGTCCAGAGGTTCCATGCGAAAACAGAGATTCAAAGTTTTATTTGCTTATATCTCGAGAACGGCTTAGGCTAGAACAAAATAGTTTACACAAATTGTAAGAGCGTAAAATTTTACATTGGAAATGATTTTTTATTCGATTTCGATGAGTGTATAGTTTCAAGATAATTAATAGAAACGAAATTATCTCAACTCTCTGTAGTGAGTGGGGTAACCAGTACCCCAGAAACATAGTAGCCGCTGCACACTATTGCTAGTGGCGCTGCTACACCGCTCTTGGCGCCGCGGTTTCCCCAGTCTTTTTTCCGTGTATTAATCCCATGACTTCTTCACCTTATAACACACAAAACCTCATAACCCCATAACCATATAGCATCATAATCGTCTAAACCCCTATAATCGAAACCATCGAGCTTTGATTGTCTTTTTATACCTCTGTAATCTTGTAATCCCAAAAATCACTCGACCCTATAAACTAAAACCCCGTAACTAGAATATGCCCAACTTCAAATTTGAATATACATCGTGACTTATCTGCACAATGTCACGACTCATTTCAAAAACTATATTACCAAATCATTAGCTCCCAAAAACCTCATACAAATCATAACTTAATGAGTCTTATCTTAATCCTTAGCCTTTAACCTGCTTAACCCTTTCAGGGGCACATTTTTGTGTGAAGTGGGTAATAAAGATAATAATCGTTCTATACACGGAGAAAAATATGCTTCTAATTTACTAGCAAACGGCTGCTACTAATTTAGTAGCACACCTCTGCTACTACATCAGTATCAAAATGCTGCTGTATTTACCGCAGCGTACCGCTATTTTAATGCCAAGTGCTTGCTACTAAATTAGTAGCAGAGTTGCCGTAAAATTTACAGCAAGCTGCTTCTATTTCGGTGCATAAGAGTCTCTTGTAACCCCA
This sequence comes from Megastigmus stigmatizans, assembly GCA_900490015.1. Lineage (NCBI taxonomy): Eukaryota > Metazoa > Arthropoda > Insecta > Hymenoptera > Megastigmidae > Megastigmus > Megastigmus stigmatizans. The sequence goes on from UELV01180901.1 coordinate 9,597, forward strand.
CTCCTCCGCCACGCACCGCCCCTCATCGAGTGGTCCCGCGTGGCGCGTACTGCGTTAAGAGCGTAATATATATTTTGCTTTATATTGATCATTGATATCATTTGCAATTTTATATTGCAAAACTATTGTTATTATAAAATGAATAATCTTGTTTTCGAGCGGCAGATGTTCTCGTCGAGAAATTGTGCGCGCGTGAAAACAGAGTTTGAAAGTTTTATTTGTTTATATCTCGACAACGGCCTAGTTCCCGAGAAAACGGTTTGTACCAAACGAAAGAACGTAAAATTTTGCATCGGAAACGGTTATTTACTCGATGTTGATGAGCGTAAAGTTTCGAGATAATTAGTCGAAAAGAAATGGCGCCGCGTCTCTCGCTCTTAACTGCTGAAAATGCAGGAAGCGCGGGTTCGATCCTACCTTCGGGCAATTTTTTTTTCTTTTGATTAATTTTTTTGTACCTATGATTAGGTTGACAAATTGTTATTTTTCATTACGTTTAATAAATTATTCGAAAAGCAAGATATTAGTCTATTCATTAAACCATGGAAAAATTACACATTATAGCTTTTTATTTGAAAATGCATGTAATATTATATTTATCTCGAAATCCGAGTAAAATTGGAAAAATACTTAAATTTTTAAGCATAAAAAATAAACATACATCTTTTTTTATAAGGAAATACATGAGTGTAAAAAAATATATTTTAAATTGAAAATATTTGTAAATTTAATTAAAAGTAGCATCATTTCTTTGTTTATCAAAATTAGTTTTTCACTGTTTGAATGACAGTAGAGAGAGTGATAAATTATTCAATCTTTCTTAATAAAGTATTATACTCAAGCCGATTCAAGCTAGCCTAAGCCCTTCGGGGAGTACAAAAGTTTGTATAAGTTCCATACAATGATGTCAATGTGTAATGATGGTCGAGAGCGTTAAAGCGCGCGCACTATCGTTTTGCCAATTCGTGCGATAAGGGTTCGATTCTTGTCACCTGTAAAAATTTTTTTTATATAATTTTTTTTCCATAGTGTATTCCTCCTAATTACGATATTTTTCTCCAATACATAATGCAGAATTTGAACTAAAAATATAATATTCTAAAAATTATCCATTAAATAAGTAAATAATTCAATGACTTGTATTTAATGCGCCCTTCGAAATGGCACACACTTTAAGAATTGCTAAATACTGTATTTTAGCTATAGCTTGAGAAAAAAAATTTTTTCATTGAGTATAAATAGACAAGCAAGCATCAAATATGATCATCTATAATACAATTCCTACTCGGGATTCTAAGATATCAATTTTTTATTACTAAGATAACAAAAAAGTTTAGCTTTGTTATTAACAATATAGTTTAGTAGCATTTATTAACCTTCTTGTTTAAAACTATAATATAAGATCCGAGGGCGCGACCGTAAACCCTTTTATATTTCCCATTTGCTTTTTCTAAAATTTCGTATCATATATCTTTTGAGCCAATCCTATGTGTACAAGCTATGAACATTGTAACCGATACGTAACACGTGCACGTAAATAAATTAAATTTAAAAAGAAAATTAAATGAAATAAATTAATTTTAAAAAAAGATAAAATAATATTAAATAAAATTAAATAGAATTACTTAATAATATCATAGAGTGAATGAATTTATTTATTCAACAACAATAAATTCATTCACTGGATATTAATATTCAAGCCACATAGAACTAATTATCGAAAGCGGAATTTGGAAGTACAGTTAACACATTTATTTCATTTGTGCGATCTTGTATAAATGAAATGAATGATAGTGACTGTACTTGAAAATCAGTAGTCGAAAATTCCTCTCAAATTATAGACTATAATTGCGAGGCATGTACACAAGCCCCTCAGCCCCTCGCCTATACTCTTTCCTAACATTGACAAGAGGTGAGTCGGAAGGGGGTGGGACATTCCTCGATACATTCCAGACAGTATCAATGAATCCCTTCCTCTCCCTTTCTGTTTCAGATACGGTAGAGCTGCGAGAAAGGCGAGAGAGGTGGGATTCGAACCCACGCTCTTTGATAGTAAGACGAGGTAGGAAGGTGAGTGGGCATCGCTCTTGATCGGCCTTTATAGGCGAGAACCGAGGTGTTCTGATAAGGCCGATCAAGAGCGGAACTCATTCGCTCTCGCCACACCTTCTCGCGCAGAGCAAATTCTCCTGCCTCGTCGTACTCGGGCAATACAGTTCGAGTCAGTGTGGGCACTTCTGTATTACTAATTACATGCAATCACATAATATACGGCTAAGAGTCAACATACCTCGTATTTCTTTGTTTTTTATTTTCATATATATATTACACTACAATACATTAAATAAATATTTTCTTAGATATATATATATATATATATATTTACGTGAGTTAAATGGTTTCTTATATCTTTATAACAAGGGGCGCGGCAGCGCCCCCGATGGCAAGTATGAGAACCGTAGGGCGCAGACGAGCCTTCCTATTATGCTTTGAATTTGCTTTTTAACCTCAAAAATGTTTTGACCATTTGTATTAATTTATGCTTTACATTGGTTTTATGAAGTTTTGCGGGGCTTAATTAATAGATTTTAAATTTCTACTTTAATTGAAAAAAGTTTCATTTCCAAAGATTATTTTGTTTTTAAGTTATCGCCAATGCTAATTTTCGGGCGACTATTTCCTTTCGCTAAAGTTTAAGCTGACGCTATATATAGATATACAAATACGTACAAAAAGAGGGATCCGACGTTATATATAGATATACGTACAAAAATAGGGTCAGAATTCAGCCGCTGTATATAGATATACAAACACGTCAAAATTTCGATAAATATTCTGAACGTCGCGAGAGGAGAAATACCCACGAAACATGAGGATTAAGTTGGTTAAACTATATTGATGGTAGTCAGCTCCGTGATAGATCCAATGCCGACCTTCTTCGGCCTGCCTACCATCTTCGGCCTGCCTACCAGGCGACTATGCGCGCTGAGAAGAAGAAGGTGGCACGCGCGCAGCGATATAGTTCGTGAGAGACAACTCTCGTATAGCTGCTACTGTTGTGTTGCGCTACTACCTCTTCACATCGTATGGTACGCTAGAAACTCAGAGTTTTCCTTTCGCGATGCCTTAGTTTTCTTTTTTTAAATTCATAGTTTAACGACAATTTATCGAGTTGTTGGAACGCTATATACAGATATACAAATACATACAAATTTCTTCCCGATACAAGTCTATTCCATGTATGCCATCATCAAAATATTATAAGTAGAAACTAATAATACAAAATATAGGCAACATATAGAGAATAATATATATAGATATATAAATAAAATATTGGAAGATGCCGAAAAAAATTGTATATTAATATAATATAATCTTATTATACTCTGTCTAGGTGTGTATATCGATAATTATGTCTAGGTGTGGAATTCGGTCGTATTCGATGTCTAGGTGTACAGGGTCGCCGATGATGGATCTAACTAGAGCGCTCCGTAGCTTTTCGAGTCCAGGTGTAGAATTCGACCGTATTCGATGTCTAGGTGTATAAGGTCGCCAATGATGGAGTCTAAATATTGCGCTCCGTAGGTTATTGTGTCTAGGTGTGAAATTTGATCGTCTCGATGTCTAGGTGTACAGGGTCGCCGATGATGGAGTCTAAATAGTGCGCTGCGTAGCTTTTTGTGTCTAGGGATAGGATTCGGTAGTACTCGATGTGTAGGTGCACAGAAAGCCCTGTAATGGTGTCCTCGTAGACATGTACGACTCTATATATATGCGTATGTGTGTGATTCTGGGATTGTTAAAAGATTGTTCACAACGGCTGGGTTTTTGCGAAATGAAATTTGTGTCAATTATATAATAAACTAAAATAGCATACAATCAAAAATCATGAAAATTTACCAAAATAATATAATATGTATGTAAAAACAGTTAATTTAAAAATGAGGTGTTCCTCATGCCGATTTTAGATATAATAAATTTCATTTTTAATTATATGTTAATGTTAATAACACCTTATCTGAACGGAATAGTTGAACTTTAATATTTAAATCTTTAATTAATAATTTGTATAGAACGGTTGTTAAAAAAGCATCTAACAAAGCATAGACACCACATAACATTTTATAGCCTCTATCAAATAAATTCGCGGTACTTTCTGGTAATTTTCACATAAATTTTTTATTATACTGTTGATAGATTCAGAATACTAGAATGTATATATTGTGACACGAGTATCGTGCCACTAGGAGGTGCGGTGATCCTCGGCCACTGAAGTCCAGGGTCCCACCTACAACACCGGAGTAGCTTATGAGAAATAAATTAACAAAAAAAAAAAAAAAAAAAGTAAAAATATCAGAGGAAAAGGAGAGTAAGGTTAGGATAGGGGATTCAATGGGAGAGAGAGAGACAGCATCAAAACAATGAAACGTACAGTGCAGGTGGGTGTAGAGATGCACCCAACAGCACTGCACTGCTGCATAGGGAATTGGGAGTTAGAATAGGAAGCGGAACGATACACTACGCTTACCTGGCAGCAGGTCCTCGCGAGCAACCCGCAGCGTCGCCGAGAGAGAGGTGTCCGAGCACCGTCTAACCGCGAAAACACCTGTTTGTTCGAGGGCTCTACTGCAGCGACGCACGATGCACACACGCGACACTCACATCACGACGACGAGAACCGATGCAGGCCGATCCGTGCAAGGATGCACTTCGGCCCAGAACAAAGGCCAGGAGTCAATGCACTCCCGACGGTTAGCGACGAGGACGAGGTGGGACATCGCTCCGAGACGTACTCCACCAGCGTCGAGGAAACGAGACCAGGAGGCGGCACACTCACACATACGCAACACTGGTGCCGATGTCGGGCGCAAGAGGCCCCGAACCGCGACGAAGATGACGACAAGGGTGTCGCCACCCACCCGCACTTAACCGAATGACGGGCATCGACATCATCCACGAGACGAACCACCAGCGACAAACGAAAACCGGGACCGAAACAAGGGACGAAAGCAAGCTGGCGGCCATTTGCAATGCCGCCAGTAGAGCGAGAGAGACAGACGAACGGTGCGAAGCAGAATCGGCGATAACGCGTTAGGGAGCGACCAGAATGCCGCGTACACGAAACCCCGAGTTCCCGAGACGACGATGCGCATGCTCCCTAGGGCATCTGGGGATATTTATGGGGAAATGCACATAAAATTATTGCGCGACGGTATTCAAATGGCGCGCGCATTAGGATGACCCAGATAAGGAGCTAGGTCAGCCTCAGGAGCCAATCAGCGACGATGACCACACTAATTACCAGAGAAGTGAGGGAAAGTGCATCTGGGTTAGCCAAAAAGGAATAAGTGAGTCAAATTTTGAACTACGCGAGTGGAATTTTGGACCTGACAACGACCATGGAAGCGACAGAGACAAATATAGACTTTTACCGAGTGCGACGAAGAGAGAAGACTGGAAGAAGACGGATGCGACAAGTGAGCTTCCGAAAAGAAGACACTTGCCGTCTAGAGTTGGAAGCAGCAACACGCGATCGTGATTTAAGCAGCGAATTATCCGGCCTAGCAGCAATATAGGGATTTTTGTGGAGATACTTAGCGACGAGAGCTATACACCCTACCAGCGACACCAGCACGAACCCAATCGACAGCGACGAGAGGATTGTTGTGGGACAAGTGCGAGAGGACACGGAGTTGAGGGTTGTGAGGTCCGATAGGGTTGCGACGGTGAGTGAGCCAGACTTGCGCCATTTTCGGTTGTCGAGCAACCTAACCACGAGGTGAGTTGGAACATTTATTTCAGTGCGCGATCGGTGTGTGGTGCCCGCGATTTCCATCAACTTATCCGGCGACGGGCGACGATCCCATAGAATGATAATGTGTTGGCTGCGTGAGTACGGGTGTTATCGCGTTTAACATACGTTCTTTCGCGACTCGAAAATCGACGGCAACAGCGTGGGTTGTAACGCGAGCCTCGTGGCGAAGACAAACTGCGCACCGCGAAGACCTAGCGTCAGACGCGATTTAGCATGTAGAGCGTTAGGAAATAAATCGGATTTATTGTTAAAATGAAATTCTACATAGTCGTTATTACGAGTCTGCCCCATCCCCACTCTTATTCCCTGAATATCATAAATTATTATTTGCGTGACGAGTCACGTTCGAAAAGCGACGACAGGAGGGACGAGAAGCAGAGCAGTGGAGAATCAAGGTGACGAGCGCAACGAGGGCTCGGACGTTTCCACCGAGTCGCTCGACAGAATCTCCTCTGGGAGAGAGTTTCGCTTCTGGTTTTTTTTTGTATTGGACTTCGCCGGGTGAAGTGGATCATTCCTCACCTGACACGAATGTGTCTGGCGCCTTCAATCAATTATAGGCGACGATCAGACGTTGGTTTTCCTAGTGTGCGACCAGGAAATCTCGTAGGGGTTAGAAGGGATTGCGATATATGTATTAGTAGGGATTGCAGATAAACCCTTGGACCCTGGACGAATGGCGTATCACAATATAATCCATTATAGTCTCTAAGAAAGTAGTGAAATCTATAAAACATTTATAATATAAATATAATAGAATTTGAAAGATTAAAAATAATGAACAGAATTATTAATCTTAATAACAGTGGACATTTGGAAATATCTACAATGTATAGATCGCATGAATTATACAATCCAGAGTTTATATTTACTAAATGTAAATAAATATTTAAACACTAAAAAAAATGTCAAAAATCACTTGATAATAGGTGATTTTAATATAAATATACTGCAGAATAACAATATAAGTAACAATTACGCCAACATGGCGTCGGCTGGCAAGGAGCCGCCCGACGCCTCTCTAAATAAATTTTACAAATGTCATCCTTCCACGAACATACTAGTGATTTTGTGGTAGATTCAACATACTAGTGAATTTGTGGCAAAATACAATGCAGGTAGCCCTGGAAAAATTCTTTCCAGCTCGTTCATAATTTGCCAAGACCATCCGAATTTTTCCCTAACCTCCAATATACCATACGGAGCACTTGATGAGTCAGCGTGGCAGTTCATCGCACAATTGAAGCAAGAAAGCAGAGAATAAATAAAGCAGGAAATTTTGAATGAGAGAGTCCAAGAAAAATAAAAAGACAAACAAAATGAAGTGAATCTTCACGAAACCTTAGAGAAATTGAAACATTAAAAGTGGAAAATAAATTATTGAAAGAATTGTACAAAGAAGCGCAAGCAAAAAATCAACTCTTAAACCAGCTATTAACAAAACAAAAACAAGAAACAAATAACAACATACAAACTCCCAAATCTTTTGCCGAAATTTTAACAAGCAATAAATCAATAAATAAAAGAGTACCAAAACTTATCATAAAAAAAACAGACAGTAAAGAAAACACAAATTTAGAAAAATCTGTAATCCAACATTTAACCAAAGATAAAACCATTTAAACAAAAAATATTATAAATAAAAACAAAGACACAATAATAATAAACTGCATGAATAAATAAAGTGTGAACAAAGTGAAAAATTCTCTGAGTAACGAATTAACAAAGAACTTTAAAAGCGAAAAAGAACAAATTAAATAGCCTATAGTAAAAGCCATTAATATAGATAAAATATTTAGCAACGATAATGAAATTGAATCAGACATCAATGAAAGGAATTTCAGTAATATTGATGACAAATGCAAAGTTCTAAATAGTTATACAAATGCTAAATCGCAAACAGTAAGTGCAATAGTGGAAGTAACTGCAAACATTTACAAATATATTAAAGAAAATAACAATAGACTGTTCGTAGGCTATCAAAATTGCAGAGTATTTGACATTATAAATACGAATCCTTGTAACAGCTGTTCAAGATTTGGACATAGCGCAAAGAAATGCCCAAATCAAGCTACGTGTTACAAGTGTGCAGGAAACCATACAGCTGCTCAGTGTACAAGTGAAAAAATCAAGTGTCCAAACTGTGATTTTTGTAATAAAAAATTCAATCAGAACTACAATACGGATCATTATGCAATAGACAGTGAAAAGTGTCAAGTGTTGAAAAACAAAATAAATAAATACATTGAAATAACTAACTATCCATTGAAACCTACGTATCCAAGATACTTCGGTAAAACAGAGCAAACAAGTATGCAGCGGTCAGCATACAGTATCAGAATACCAAGAGGAAAAACGATCGGGTAATTAACACCGAACAACCCAAGAACGCCAACTCAGACATGAATATAGAACTCGAAGAAGATCTGTTTAATAATGAGAAAACAATAAATAATGTTGACAACCTAAACAAATACTTAACATCAGATAATGAGGTAATACTATGCTTGAATATCAGAAGTTTAAATGCAAATTACAATAAGTGACTTGTTTTCATTAACTGTTTATTTACAAAGCCTTGTATAATAATCTGCACCGAAACTTGGAAACTCGACCATTATGAATTCTTCAAAATCAATGGATATAAAATTTATTATAATAACAGCATTATAAACAAATCAGACGGTGTAGTTACTTATATTAGAGAAGATATAATAGAGACTACGGAGATAATTGAAATTAACAAACTTAAAATTATAAAATCAACAATTTCTTTAGATCACAAAAAAGAATTAACAATTTCAGCATTATACAGATCTCATGATTTGCATAAAACTGAATTTTTACTTAACGTAAGAGAATTAATAAAAAATCAACAAAAAACATAAAAATAACTTGATTGTAGGAGACTTTAACATTAATATACTGGGCACAGATATAATCGATCCAGAATTTCTTCAAACTTTACTTGAAAACGGGTATTGCCCAGGGATTAATAGCATAACCAGACCTTCAGATATAAACAACAATAAAGGCTCATGTATGAAGATAACTTCTTCATTAAAGCAAACAAAATAAAACATAAATCACTTAAACTAGAAAAACCTCTCAACGACCATTACCCAATCTTCTTTAGATTAAAAGAAATTAAGAAAGAAACAACCTCGGATCGCAGCTACAAGAGAATAAATTATCGAAAGTTAACAAAAATTGCGGCAACTGTAAATTGGAACGAAATAAATAAAGAAGACGATCCCAACGTTGCGATAAACACCCTAATAGAAAAAATAAAATATTGTATAAATAAATCTGAGGAAAAGAAAGGAATACACAACAAAAATATACCAAGAAATATTTGGATAACTAAAGGAATTATTATATCGTGCCAAACCAAAGAAAAGCTACATAAAATATGGAAAAAAGATCACAACAGTAATATAAAAAAGAACAACTACAAAAATTATACAAAAACTTAGAAAAGAATAATAAACAAAGCTAAAGAAGATTACGATAAAAAACTAGTACAACAAAATCTAAACAACTAAAGAAATATCTGAAAAATTAACAAAGGTAAATTAGGAAAAAACGACAAAAATAACAATAATATAAATTACCTTAAAGTGAATAACCAAAAAATATGCGACTCAAAAGATATTGCGAAAAATCTAAACAACTATTTCTATTCTATTGGAGACAAGTTAAGTGCACAAATAATAACACCAAACAATAACATCCAGTAACCAACCAGTGCAACCAGTAACTCAAAATGAAATACAAGAAATAATACTAAATCTGAAAAATGAAAATGGTGGAATAGATGGAATTAATTCACAGGTACTCAAAGCAACTATAGATAGCATATGCAACCCATTAACATAAATCTATAATCTGTGCATTGATAAGGAAATATGACCGGAAGCTTTAAAAGTTGCTGAAGTAGTACCAATACACAAGGCAAAAGAAAAATATTTACAAAATAATTACAGACCTATTTCTTTGATATCAAACTTACCTAAAACATTCGAAAAATTATTGCACAACAGAACGATCGATTTTTTCAATAAAAATAAATTATTATCAAAAAGACAATATGGATTTAGAAAAAACTTAAGTACAAAAAATGCACTCAACCATATATCGAAATTAATTTACAATAAACTTAATAATAGTGACCCTATAGCAATTACATTTCTAGATTTAACTAAGGCTTTCGACACCGTAGACCATCAAATATTACTCGACAAATTATACAATTATGGTATAAGAGGTAAAGCATATAATCTCATAAAAAATTATCTAACAAGGAAAGTACCCCAGGTGCCCCCCCCCCCCC
>UELV01180903.1:6268-36041 GCA_900490015.1 Megastigmus stigmatizans
CTCCCTCCCTCCCTTTTCGTTTCTCAAGAGCGAGAGAGCGAAAGAGAGAGAGAGAGAGAGAGAGAGAGAGAGAGAGAAGGAGAGAGCTTTTCTCTGTCCATTTTCAAGCAACTTACGACAGAACTTCTTGGATATACGAGAGAACAAGGTACATTTATATATTTTGGATGTAAGATCTATTAACAGTTTTTTCCTGAATAATTATAAGCTTAGGAATCTTGATGAGTTTATTTTGAATGCTCTGACGGTTTAGTCTATACCTATTTTATAAGATTCTTGTAGTCAAATTACGCATTAAATGATAAAATCGCTCTTTTAAATTAATACTACATTTCAATGTTAGACAAAAAAAATGTTCTTAAAGACAAAATCGTATCAAAATAAAGGAGAAGAATAATTAGTTCTAAAATTCAAAAAAATTTTCTAACAATGATATATTGTCACCGATTTTTCAGTAATACATTATTGCAGTAGTAACATCCACATTATCTGCAATCATTAAATAACGACAGTAATTCATTAGTTTTACATCTTCAAGCGTTAAACAAATATTGCAAGTGCGAGCGTACTGGCGCTCCTCGGGTATTTTTCAAGATACACACAAGTGGAGGATATGTAAAACGAGGAGAGCGAGAGAGAGAAAGAGGAGGTATTTATATATTTAAATTGCACATGAGCAGAGTTCATAGCCTGGACTAAAAGATGATGATTCCGTTCGATATTTTACTGTTTCGCGCGAAGAATAAGTATTGTTAGAAGTGTGACTCAGATTTCGATGGTTCCCTCTGCGATTTTATTTATGTTTTAGCAGTTTTTACTCACCTCCCCGGCTTTGAGAGCCTCATTATAATTCTATCTCTTTAAAGCGCTCGCAATAAATCATCTGTTCGCTAACCGAATATCCCAATTTGATTAGAACGACTTTAACTTTTAGCAGAACGATTGTTACACACTTACTTGTCAATACTGTACGTAAATATGCTATGATTCATATACAATATACTGTCCCGTGTGTATTATTATTAGCCTCTAATTTTTATGCACACATTTGCCTTGAAAGTTTATATATTCTCTAAAGTAAACTTTTCCCTGAAACTCATTCATGTATGTCAAACCGATGTATAAACTTTTTATAACTGCAAAACGGAAACTTTATTTTATTATGCCTCGTAATCCTCACCGGCAGCACAAACAATGCATTATAAGTCACCGAATATAAAATTGCAAGCTTATGTATATAGCCGATCGCAATCTGATCGAATGAAACGCCAAATTTGTCAGAGCGAGGAAAAACAAGCAGCTGGTAAGCGGAGCTAAAGTGAAATCGAGTTAATTCAAATGAAATGTTGTTTAGAGGGAAAACAAATTTGGTTCGGTACAGAATTTAATGGCAAAACATTTCACGATTTGCTAATTTAACGTACACGAATGTGCATATAAATGTTTATGTTTTATTATAAAAAAAACCTTTATTTCGATTTTCCAATGTCACGTCCTTAAGAAGAAGTGCGCTTTTCTCTACAAGTTTAAAATGTAATAAAAATTTACACCGAAAACACATTAATTTGCGGCAAAAGAAAAATGAACCACTTCTTAGACTTAAATTTCTTTCAAGACTTCAAAACACGTATTCTTTGGAAACTAGGCGGTTATAATTATTAAATTAACCGTCTGTTACAAGTACTCGGGGAACTTCAAGCATGAGTCAGTGCAAACTTTTCCCTATGAAAACAAACTTTTTCAATTTTACCTATTAGTCATTTTGCATGAACAAAGCGATGAGTATCATAACTTTGAAATGTTTGAAGCAAGGAAGGGTGAAAATTTATATAAATATTCTGAATATCGGAAAATTAATTTTTATTCGATATACGTGAAAAATTATTCTCCTTGATACCCCCTAAGTCAGAATTCCAATCCATCGTATTTATGCGTCCTAACACCCCTCCCGAAAAACTCTGCTACCCAAACATAACCTTCTTTCTCCCCCTATGATAGTAGAAACGTGGTGCTGAACAACACCATAAAAAGCGGCGGTAACATGGAAAAAGAAAAATTGTCCAATTAATCAACATTCGGTATACACGCGTCAAGGGATGAGTGTGCAATACATCACAGGCAAAGAAAAAAAATTGTACATTCTAGCAGTTGTCACATATTGTTACGAGGATCATCGGAAATCAACGATCCTTCGATTTACGGGGAAAAAGGAATGAAATTTCGAAAATTAACAAATGAATGATCTGCCAAGCGGAGTTAGTACCCAATAATCGATAAGACTGGCAGTTCTATAATTGAACATATTAATTCGATTGTTTAAAATATTTTCTTTTTCAGATATATTATCTTGAACAAAACCTATTTATCTTCAAAATTTTTAAAATCGTTTAAATATAGAACAAGTATTACTACTGACAGTTTTTATCTACATATACTGTACCAAATAATTGATACTCGAAAATTTAAAAATTCTAATTTTCCCAACAGCAATATTACTGAAATCTAATTAATATCAATCAAAATTACAATGGTATCAGTGGGTAAAGTTTGTGATGATCAAAAAATTTTTCAACGATGCTAATGAGTTTGTTAGTATTTAAATATCAGTTGATAATTCTTCCAATCAAGCAACTAGTACCGAAAAAAAATGGGCATAAAAGTAAATGAAGTGTAGAGGATTCAAACTAAAGCAAGAATCTTCTTGTACTAATTTTTATGGGATTAATGCTTTGATAATCCCTTGCATTTCATCCCCTCCCCTGCACAACTATTACCTTCCCGTAAACTGCAGCAACGACCATGAAAAAACATAATATTTTTTGTGTTGCTATATCGAGGTGGTCTGACAAAGTCTATTAAATATTAACAGCAAAGGGAATAAAGGCGGAAATAGTCTGTACTCCTTGTACAGTGAAAAATTGTTTCGAAAAATGCTCATAGAATTCATCATTCTATTCGAATATATGCAAAGTTTGATAAAGAAGAATTTAAATCTCAAGCCAAATATTACTGTATTACATTTCCAAACGGTATCCCATCTTGAGACACTCATAATCAATTCCAGAACAGACACGAGCATACTTTCCAAAATTATTCACCCTTAAGTTTCCACTTTAACAAAGCCAAAGTGCAGCAGATGGAAAATTCTCGACACATCAACAATACACTGAGAAAAAAAATGTCTTGCAGTAAATGACTGTGGATTAACTGTTAATGAATGTGGATTTGAACATGGCGAATTGAATATTCATTTACTGTTAATGAATATTCACTTGAACAGGTGACTTGTATCAAATCCGCCGTGGATTAATAGTTAATAACTGCTTCACTAATATTAAATGACACAATCATTTAACGCCAAACATTTTGTATTTGAATTCATTCATTCCGTAAGTTCGACATTGTAATATATATACTCTCTCTCTCTCTCCTCTCTCTCTTTTTGACCTCTATATATTGTGCTTTTCACGCTTTTGTAAATATACCTTTTCTTTGCGGAATCGAAATAGGCATTTATAATCTAATATTACTTTGGTTTTCTAATAAGATAGACACGCAGAGTAATACATTTAATATTTTATTTAACTTTAAATTTTAGTCTCAATACAAATTAATTGAAATATGTTGTAATGCATATTCATTAACTATTAAGCATTCTTATCATTTATAACAACAGCACGATGGATTAATATTAAATCCAAACGTACGTTAACAGTTAAGAACTAGAGCTTCATGACAAATGTATTCGTATTTAATATAAGTGATATTCATTAATGGTTCTGTAAATACACCGATCATTTAATACAAGACATCTTTTCTCTCAGTGTAGGGACTGTAGCATGCAAGAAACAAAAACAGCTTTGTTTTGCCTCTTCTCGTCTCTCCTTAGCTTCGCGCACCCTATATACTCAATACAGACACAGTGCCAGACATAAGAAAGCCATGCACAGAGAGAGGGAGAGAAAGAGAACAGAGCGCGCGCCTCCTCCCTTTCGCGGCGCTTCGTCGGCGGCGGTCCGCGGATCGATTATTCGGAATTAATCGGCGCGCACACCACACGCGCTCTCTATACCTCTATCTCTCTCTCCCTCCCTCTCTTTTTTGTGCATTACGTGTGTCTATATATACACACACGCACGCGTATCACTTCATTCTCCGATGCAATATATATATATATATATATATATATATATATGCCCACACCTACACAAGCACGCACACACCCCTTCGAGAGGCAGCCAAGATGATTTTTAGGTTAAAAAACTTGAGCGCAGCGAGTGCTCTCTTGACTTGTCGAGTCACACGCACACTTGACCCTTACGTGGAAAACCGTGTACACACTAACGATTTTAACTTGGAGTCTATACGGTGGTTTACATACGTGTGCTTTTTCACGAGCTAAACGTGTACCTATACACAGCGGCAGCACACTCGAGAACCAACGAATCTTTCGTTCGATTATTTGAAAATTTTTTCGAACTTTATAAACGATGGAAAAATGCAGCTTTCACTATTTAACTACTATACAACATACACTTTTCGATACGATCCTATAGCTATAGTATATATACTTAAACACCGCACTTAAAACGGAGCCGCACAATTTTTCGCCCTTTCGCGCACTGAACCCTATAATTCGAATAAAAAAAAATATGCAGTATAGAAAAATGTGAGAGACAGAGAGTTAAAGATAGAGAAGTCATACACACTGAATTGTACTATAAAATAAAAAGGGATCGACGACACCGTAGACACACTCGCACACACGCGTCGCTCGCGAGCGCGAGAGCTTACGTGTATATTATACACGTACAATATACATGACAAAACTACAGCGCGATATATATATATATATATATACACATTCGTTGCGAGGATAGTAAAGGTGGTGGTGGTAAGGGAAGGCAATAGCTACACGTACGTATACACGCGTATGTGGGTGCTGTGTCTACCACAATCGGCGGACGCGAGCCGTGCGTACAGAGTATATCTAGAAACTAGAAAGAGACAGAGAGGGAGAGAGAGAGAGGGGGGGGGGGAAGCCGTTGTATCGCGAGTTATATATATTACGCTTGCGCTCGCGTCGAATGGCAGCAGCAGACTCGCTCGCCGCCTCCGAGGGACTGACTGCTTTGACTCGCCGCCGCTCAGAGAGAGCTTTTCCTCGACTTGCCGCCCCCGCGCGCGCATTGCCAAAGCTACTGCTGCTGCCTCTGAACCCTCCCCCTCGACGCCCCTCATTCCCCCCTCTCGCTATCATCATCTTGGCGCGGCGAGCAATGTGACCGGTCGCTCTGTGACCGTCAGTTTACTGCCGTGCATAGACAAAGCGATATGGGAAAAGGGTTCGACAGTTGCAACTGATGATGCCTGCAATGCGTGAATTTGAAATTTTGAACTTTACTCGCTGTTTCTTTAATAAATTCGCCAGATTCACGGATTGGCGATTATGAACCTGTTACAGGGTATTATATACGTTTGTCCTATAAGGTCTCGTTATGTGATTATTTATTGTGCGATGATATATTGATTTTTTGTTATACGAAGGGCTACGCTTGAATAACAGTTTTCGAATAAAACAGAAAAGAGCTAGTAATTTTGTATACACCTACGATCATTCAAATACTTCAGCACTAAATAAGTTGACAGCATGCAATGATAAAGAATATTCAGTAGTGTAAACCAAATACGATAAGACATGTTTAAGAGACGAGTGTTTTTCAATATTGCAAATCGATAGCAAGCACTGTTTCACAATATTTATAGATAAATCTATAAAGAAACTAAAGCCAAATGCTTATTAATCACTTTATATATGTAATTTCGATAACAAAGTATACTATAAACCTTCAATACATCAACTTTGAAAGTTTTCTGGATAAATCTTTTTCATTAGACGTACATTATGATGCGATAAATACGAATTCGTATAAACTCAATGATATCGCATATATAATTGCCACGACCAGAGAAAAATACGTTTGCCAAACAATGTTAAATTGGCACAATGTAATTTTGTTGGCACAATCGGTATGTGCGGTCGCATTGGCTAAAATTTCTTAACACTAACATAATCTCGATCTGTACGTCTCAACCTTTGTCTGAATGCAACAGTGAACAAATGATTTCAAGATGATATTCCACGTGAATTCTCAACTTTTGGTCACACTATGACATACCCATTTTTGTATAGTAATGTGCTCATATTTTTTAAAGTATTATTAAAACTGTTTCAATGCAAACTTTATCACGATAATTTACTTTGATAAATCTTGTAGTGAATAAAATATGTAATCACTAATGTAAGTCCTTACTTTTTACAATTAATAAAGGTGAATGCTATTTATTTGTATATTTTATTTTATTCTATTCAATTAACAATTCATGTATATCTTTTAATTATATTTTTATACAAATATTAGCATTCAAACTTGTAAAGTATCTTTTTATAACATTAATTGGTGTAATAGTAACATAATTTACCTACACCTATGTATGATTCATTATTTTAATGTAGCAATAAATAACTTTAAAAATACCCGTAAATATTTTAATAAACTTCGCTTTTTAAATTTTTCCGCTACCATTATCTATTAGAGCACTTTAGTTTGGTTCTCAATACTAATAATAGAGTAAAACGAGCTTAAATTTACGATATCTTAACTAATTTTACAAAATTTTTAACTAGATTTTTTTTCGGTCCTGACCTTAATTGACACGGAATGCAAATCATCTATATTTTACTACAGTTCTTAAAGATGATAAATTTCGTCCTCGAGAACAAGAAAGACTGATAACTGGAACTGGCGGACTACGTGGATGACTTCCACAAGATTAAAGCTTAAAACCTGCAAAGTTTCAAGCAAAAACTGTCCAAGCACTACTTCATACTGACATAGGTACTTCAATTTTGTCTATTCAAGACGACTTTAGAATAAGTACAGAAAGTCTTTCACCTTTTTTTAATTTCAGTGAAAATTTATCCAAAAGTATATTTATTATAATTGTAAATAAAAAAGTGTATAAAAAATGAACATTTATGAAATCACCGACTTATATCGTGTTAAAAATTATCGGAGAATAAAATAAAAAAGAATCATAATAGTTACTCATTAAAGAACGCGTGATAAACACTTAAGATCATCAAAATTCAAAGGCATTGATCTATTATGCTTTTAGGACTCTTTTTTTAATTTTTTAGTCAGATAGAAGGGAGAAGAGCTTTTTTTTTAAATTAAATGTTTTTTCTTATAAACTATTTTATTGTAGAAACATCGATATTTTCCACTCACTAATTTGCTTTTTGTATAAAATTTTTATAGATCTAATAAATAACAAAATATTCTATAAGATATTGGTAGATGTAATCCTGCATTTTGAGAACTTCTGGTAAGGCCTGAAATAAGTATTAAATTATTGATTGATTGAAATAACGAAGAAGAGCCAGTTCGAGTATTGCGCGAGTCCGTGAAATCTTAGGGCTATGTGATAAACAATTTTTTTTAATATCATAGCCATAAAATCTGATTTTTCGAACCTGTTTACTTTTTGAAATTCTATTTAACAAACAGTCCGTAATCAACCTATTAAATTTATTAACGTAAAAAGGCTCATTTTCGTTACGAACTGTTTTCAATCCGTAAAGTTTGATTTTGCGGCTATCGTATAAAAAAATTGTTTGTTAGAGCTATTTTCCGTCTTCATGATTTTTAATGAAATGTTGTGTTGCATTTCTTCAGTACTTAAGTATAATAAAAATACTATAAATTTTGAACCCGTTCGACCTTGGTTACACAAATGTTTAGGCTACCGACACTGAAAAATTATTATTATTAACTCGTCAGCTACCTATTTCGAAAATGTCATAAAATTCTGAAAATTTAATATGTAATCCTAGCATATTAAATTATCCTAGCATAAAAAACTATTCCATGATTTTTTTCGGATTTATTTACGTTTCATTGTTGAGCAAATCAAAGTGAGATAAAAGAAATTTAACACGTATTCTTATGGGGCGCGAGAGGCACAAAGGGTTGATACAAAAAAAAAATCACTTATTAAATGTGTTAAAATATTTACAGCTTAAATAAGATTTTTTTCCTTTATAAAATAAAGAAAAAAGTTTAATTTAGGAATTTTAATATTGGGTTTGCACAGTAAATAAGTGACTATTTTTTGTATAAAACCTTGACGTTCCATAAGAGTACGTATTCAACTTTTTTTTCTCTTTGATTTGTTCAACAATGAACGGTAAAAAAATCTGAAAAAAATCATGAAATAGTTTTTTTATGCTACGAATAAAATATTAAATTTTTAGAATTTTTTGACATTTTCGAAATTACTGTTAAACTCCCTTAAGTACATTTACCATTTTTTTTTATTTTTATTCAAATACCTATTTCAAAATATGATTAACTGAATGAAAAATACGTTATCATCATAAGCCCAATATGAGCCAGAAAAAAGTTAAAAAATTAAAAAATGTTTTATAGCGGATTTTCCATAATTTTTAAAGAAAAATAATTTCTGAAATTTTTTTGGAACGATTACTGATGATTTTATACTCTCGATCTTAACCGGTTAACGAGTGTTCTTAGCTCTTTTTTACCTAATCTCAGGTTACGATTTTAGCTTTATACATATAAAAATCATTTCATGCTTTGAAAATCTTTATACGAATTAATAGTGAGTTTGAATTTGTTCTCACCTCTTATGTATAAAATACTATCAAAAGTCATATGATTTGACAGAAGATAAATAAATCAATAAAAAAACGTGCTCTAAAAGTTCATAGGAAAAGACTTCCTCACCTTGGATTTTATATACTTATTACCATTTGCATGGTAATACTATTATAGTCTAAATGATCCAAATCTCAATAGGTATTATCATTACACGTTTTTGGGTAATTTTTCATTTTAAAGATTACGATGCGAATTTGCATTTTTTGTAATGGAAGAATTTTTCTTTCATCGCAAATAAAAAATTATATACGTTACCATAACTTTTATTGAAATCATTTAATATTTATAGAATTTTCGTATTTACGCATGTTTTAAAAACTTTAAACATTTGTTAAAATCACGTTTTTATCGTTAATGTGACGTTTTAGATTTCTCACTTTTCTTATCTATTAGAAACTGCTTCTCCTGCAGCCAGCTGGTCTCTTCACTCTTGATGACCACGCTCAACCAGATTGAATGTTCAAATCAAAGTGGAGAGTGTATTCTCTGCACGATTCTCTGCATGGCTGTGAGTTAGGTTAGTTTCATTCTAAGATTGCGAGGTTATGGTGGTTATGCTGATATTCTGGCGGGAGGCTATATGATGTTTTTAGCGACAAGTGGCAAATTAAGTGTCAATAAACAAATATTTAAATTTATGTAAATAATTATAAATGTATCTTGTTAAATTGTTATTGTAGGTATAAACAATGGATGAAGATAGTAAGTTCGCATTATTTTATTTGAGTTTAGAAGCAGAAAATCGTTAATTTCATTGTTTTATTTTGATGCAATTGTTTATTTTATTTTAAAAAGGCTTAATAAAGAAAAGGAATAGAGCACAACGAGATGGAAATGTACAGGTGCTTTCAGATGTACAAAAGAAGTTGGGTGATTTATTTTACGACCAAAAATCTTATGAAAATGCTCTGGAAGCATACAAAGGGCAACTTCAAGCTTGCGAATGTTTATGCGACAAGCTAAATTGTGCAATAGCCCATCGAATGATTGGTGAAGTTTATGCAGATATTGGAGATTTTAAAGAGGCACTCAATCATCAAAATTTATACTTGGGTATGAATCTTCTATTAAAATGAATGTATTTTTAAAAATATGAAAGTAAAAATATATGTATCATGAATTTAAATGTTTGTAGATATTGCAAAAGAATTGGGAGACTTGATAGAAGAACAGCGAGCCTTTGCTACCTTAGGTAGAACATATTTGCTTCTTGCAGATAGTTTAATAAAAGAATCAGAAAAAAGTGAAAAGATGGAAGTATTACGAGATGCTAAGAAAGCATTTTCAAAAAGTATTAGACTTTGTGATAGGTAAGTACTATTGTAGTAAAAAAAATGTACTGATATTATAGAGTATAAAAAAAATTACATCTTTATTTATAGATTAGAAAAGAAAATTAATGTCACAGAACTAATGATGATGAGAGCCCGATTACTACTTAATCTTGGGCTTGTCTTAGAGCAACAAAAACAGATAGAGCAAGCTTTGAACCTGGTCAAACAAGCTGCCTCACTGTGTAGGAAATATAATTTGCATGAAGATTTGCATAGAACTAACATGGCACTAGCAGGTCTTAATGAACGTTTAGGGAATGTGGAACTGGCAATGAAAAATTTAGACAATGCTGCCAAAGTGGATGAATATTATTTAAAGGCTAATGCACAATTAATGAAAGCTGAATTACTTTTGAAGTTAGGAGAGTGGATTGAGGCTCAAAAAATTTTACACAGTATTTATAAATCAAAAAGGTTACTAGAATCTGTGAAACAGCAAGTTACAAGATTATTAAAAATAGGTAAAATTTTTAGAAAAACCCTTTTATTTAATAAAAATAATTTATTTTCAATAATTTCTATATTATCTATAGCTTAAAGATCTGAAAACAATGAAAAATTTTCAAATCAAACTTTTTATTTACTTTAACTTTCTTGTTATAAAAGAATAACTTATAATTAATAAAAAATATTCTATTTTTCAGCTGTTGTTTTGAACAAAAGTGAAGATAAATTAATTACAGAGAATGATTTATCAATTAAACAGAAGCTTTATGAAACAATGGGAGATGCAGCTGTGGCAGTACGGTGTCTGGATAAAGCAGCAGATTACTACCGAAAAATGCTAATGTGTGCAGAGCAAACCAAAAGTCAGCTTGGAGCAGCCCTAACAAGTTTAGCTGAAACTCTTCGAGATGCTGGAAAATTTCAAGAAGCCATTCCCTATGCCCAAAGAGAACTAGATTTATGCAGTGATGCAAAGGATGCTTGCAACTCTGCTTTGAGTCTAGCCAATTTACTGGTCGATGCCAATGCACAAGATCAGAAAATTCGCAAGATGTTTGATCATGCTCTAACTCTTGCTAAAGAAAGCAACGAATCTAATTTAGAAAGAATAGTCCTTAATAATTACATTGAGTATTTAGAAAAAATGGATGACGTTGACCTTCAAACGATCGAGTCCCTCAACGAAAGGCTGGAAACTTTACCTAAGTCTCAGGAGCCGGAGTTCGAGGAGGAATCTGAGACACCCGAAATCGGCGCTGACATTTGTTTGGATGATCTTTCGGATGTGGAAGCAGAGGCTCCTAAGGAGCAACCAAAAAATATTTCTATACCTACTTCGAAACGCTCGAGGTTTGTTGTTAAGAAGAACGAAAAAGGAGAATCTCTGTTGCATGTAGCATGTATAAAAGGTAAATCAATTTGTTTTATCGCGTGCATTTTCCTTTTCTAGTTTAAATCGAATAAACTCCACAAACAATAATTAACTAAGTTACACTCAACAATGCAAGCTTGTAAATTAAATTAAAAGGTCTTTATTAACACCAATTTTACAGAATGGTAAAAGATCGTGTTGAAAAAATAACAAGTTCTAATTGAAAGAAATACTTGATTAATCTTTAATCAGCTCATCTATTTATAAAAAGGAATAATATTTTAGTACAAAATCCTAAAATATTTTAATTTTACAAAAAGAATTCCTTTGAAACAAAATGATGTTTCACGTCACATATAAATAAAAAGTCATTGAAAAGATCAAAATAACAAAGCCAATGATCTTCTGAATTTTCAACTATTCCATCAACTAAACAGCAGCTTGTTTTATCCAGGTAACATCGGTGCGGTGGAGAAACTCCTGGAGGAGCATCACCCAACAGCAGTGCGCGACCACTGTGGTTGGACTCCGTTGCACGAGGCCTCGAATCACGGCTTCGTGGAGATCGTGCGGCTGCTGGTGCGCGCGGGCGCCGACGTGAACGATCCAGGCGGCGGCAACTGCGACGGGGTAACGGCGCTGCACGACGCCGCCGCTAACGGACACACGGCAGTGGTGCAGCTACTGCTGGACAGCGGCGCCAATGCCAATGTGCTCACGAGGAGGGGCGAGAGTGCGCTCGACTGTCTGGAACAGTGGAGGGAGAGGGTCGGCGAGCTCTCGAGCAGCGAGCTCAAGGAGTACGTGCACGTGAAGCACAAGCTCAGAGACCTCATCACTGTCAACTCTAAAAAAAAGAAGAAAAAGAGGGAGAGGGAGGATGACGAGACCAGGTGGAGTGCGCTCGTCGATGAGGAGGAGGACAGGGTGGACGTGAGACCCGGTGAGTTCGATGAATTGCAGTTGTATTATTGGGGGATAGGACGGTTGTGGGTGCGGTAATAGATTAATACCTAACTATAGTTATAAGGATTCAGTTTTGCGGACAGTTGGTTATATTTTTTTCTATAATATTTTCATTCGTTAAAATTAATGTGTTCTTAAGTTGTACAACCAGACAAAATTAAATTAAGACTTAAAAGTTTTTTTTTTTTTTTTTTTTTAGTAATTTTGAAGAGTTCTTAAGTCTTCTATTACTTTAATAGACTTCTTTATTGGCTTTATAAAGATCTTAATCAATATTCCTACAAAGTCAATACCTCTGATCTTCCGAAATAATTTGTAAAATTAAAAATCTGTTTTCACTGTATTCATAAAACTCTTTTGTCATCAGTCTCGGTAGAAACATGGGCAGAACCCGAGAAGATCTCGGCAGGTGAGGATTACAAGCGGACGATTGCGAGAATGCAGCATCCGGGTCGCGCAAATTTACCGACAAATCCACCTGCGCTGCAAAAAATCACGGCGCCACTGCTCGACAGCGAGGATATTCTTTTTGAAGACTGGCTGGAGGACGACCTCGGCGTCGCGAATATGGCGCCAGCCAAACGAAAATCCAAAAACGACTCCGATCAGGAAATAAAGAAGCCGAGAATGTGCTTGGACCTGGTATGCCTTGGCGTTGGCTATACTATCCATATACAATAAAAACGTGCAAAATTTGCAGAACCCTCAATATTGAACGATTTCTATTATTTTATTATTATATTATTCCAGCAGGAACAAAAGAAACCAGCTTCAATCACATTAGAGAATGGGGACAGTAGTGACAGTAGTGCGAGTGAAACCGTCATGACTGTCCTCAACCACAGTGATTTCGAGAACTGGCCGAAGAAGACCAAGAAGCCCCGTCAGACGAATCTTCTGAAGCAGGGCTTCACTAAGAACCCTTGCTCGACGTCACCCATACCTCCGATCTCCGTATCGCCCGAGCCCATTTACGAGCCAATGCTCATGAGAATAGAACAAAAGAGACACTCCTGGGACTCGGGATATGTCAGTGATACTTTAGATTTGGAAATACATGTTGATGAAGAATCGTTTGAGCTGAAGCTGCATTTTCGAGACCTACGGTACAGTGCGATTGACAATATTTTTCAGAAAATATTTTTTCATGATCATTATTTTATAAATTATAAAACTTTTACAATATATTTTAAATACTTTTAAGCATAACTGCTTCATGCATAAAGATGTTAACAATTGACGATTGATATTGAAGGAAAACGATGAGCGACATCGAGGAGCTGATCAGGCACAAATTCGATGCCAAAACTGGATGTAAGCCCAGAATGAGATTTAAGACTGGAGACGGAGTCGCGTTGGCGGCAGAAGTTGTCCTCGAGGAGGTGATACCCCGGGAAAGAAGTAAACTTAAATTATTCGGTGAAATCACACAGAATGATCTGCCTCCGATTGTGGATAGATACAAGAAAGTATGCAAGACTCTTGGCATTGGTGAGAAACGGTTTTTCTACTACTATACAATCGACGTTCTAGAGATACATTCAAAGCAATCCAGTAATTGTGTTATAGTTTCGCTAAAAGTAATTTTGCATTAATTAATTCCCTACAATCGTTGAGATATAACTTACCAGTTGTATGAAACTTTGAATATGTTTTTTAATGATTTAAAAGTACATTTTTCTATTTCTTCTATTCTCTCTATTTTAGACGTTAGTGATTCAATGTTAAAATCGTTAAAAAGCTGCGACAACACTTCGACCTTCCGTTTGAATGTCAGTGACCGGATCGATGAGGAGCTGGAACCCCTGATGAAGTGTCTGCGCTACCAAAAGAATCTTCAAGCTTTGAATCTGTCGAGCGCAACCTTCTTCAACTGTGGCAGTATCCTAAACCATGCGGTGTCTCGACTGTCCAGTCTCTGCGAACTACACATGCAATGTTGCGATATAGACTACGAATGCCTCTCGCAATTCAACAAATTACCCGCGCAAATTCGTGTTCTGGATCTCAGCTACAATCCGCTGAGCAGCAAAAGTCAGCAGAAACTATACGAGCTATTGGAGCCGCTCACACGGCTGCAGACACTGAATTTAAGATCCTGCGAGCTGAATGACTTCAAGTACAGTTACTCCAACAGCTCACTAATCAATTTGGACATCTCGTGGAATCCTATCGGGGGCGAGGGTGCGGCTAATTTTTTACAGAGACAGTTGCTAAGTCTCAATCTGTCCAATACTCAGAATGCTTCTTACAATCGTATGAACGTTATAGATAAAATTTTCTTTAGCGACTCGTTGGTGAGTTATTTAAATTTATTATTTTCATAATTAACATTAAATAATTTTCTTTATTTAATCAAAAGGAAATGTAATATATTGGAAGATATCCATAGTTTAAATAACTTAATGATATAAAGTCAATATTATACATAAATATTTTAAAGGAAAAGATGTAAAATTTTAGTTCAAATAATTATTTTAGGGATTTTCTCTTCTTACTTTGGAATCCTTAGAGCTGAGCTCGTGTGAAGCAACCGACCTAGACGTTGAGAAAATTCTATCGCACACACCCAATCTAATGAGGATTAACTTAAGCAACAACGTAAACGTCACGAAAACATCTTTATGTGCGATTCTAGGTAGGAAGCCGACGATGTCCTATATTGATCTGAGTGGTTGTAGACTTATTGATGCATTACCTGATGCTAATTTGAAACTCGTTACTCCGCAAGTTTGTACGTTAATCGTGCATATGAAACCAGATATTGTAGATGCTTGGGAAACACATTGGCAGGGCAAAGGATATTCAATGAAACTTCCCCATAGTTTGGTTATATTTAAGCCAATATAATTTTTTTAACGGATTTTCCCATTATTGTTGTATGCAAAAATTTTAGGCTCTGATTTTGAATCTAAAAAAGAACTTTCATATTTATCAAGAATTAATTTCAGAAATTTTAGTAACTTATTTATTTATCACTTACTTGAAAGCTACTAATTTAATAATAGTTTAGTCGAAGTAATGTTAAATTATCTTGTGTAAACTCATACGTGAAATTTTATTACATTATTTATAAATTAGCTAATGTTAATTTATATTTTTAAATACAATCTATAATATCAGAGAACCATGACAGTGGAAACATTAAATAGGTATTTTCGATACAAGTGCGCAAAGCACGGGCTTCTAGCATGGATGTAATTTGTTGCTTTGCTCGGGTGACAACTGTCACCTGTGTTAGGTGCACCTGCTTTACACACATATATAGAATCCTATTTTTTTTTAACTGAGTGAGCAAAAGTCGACTTTTCGTGAGTTTTCTTCTTGTAAACCATAGACCTCGGGCGCTTTTAGTCGGCAACTGCTTTGCACATTCAGCAAATACTTTGCACACTCCAGTTGAGAGTGCCCGAAATTCATGCTTTGCGTGAAGAAAACTAACACGAAAAGTCGTGCTTTGCGTACTTAATTAAAAAAAGTATTTTTTATTTAATTTATTCGTTTCAGAAAACGTATATGGAAATCAATGTGCTCTTGTACAAATTATTTTGACATTTATATATTTATTTTTTATTGAAAATGTACAAAGCTCTATCAGCATTATCTTAAGTTAAAATTATATAATTTGTTTCCAATTTTGCATTTTAAATTATCAATATGTACATAGCGTTGTTCCGGATGAGCATTTAAGAAATCGTAAAAACTTGATGAAAAGGAGGGAAGTAAAGTTTCCAATGTCTTCCTTTGATCGTTGAGACACCATGAAAAGCTTATGTGATATGATGCATCCTTGTAAAACAATTTTAAATTTTTCTAGTTATAGATTATGACTAATTAGAATCTTTATGTTATAAATTTGATACATGTGCTTTGTAAATAATTTATAAATATAATATTTATACAATTAAATGGTTTTTATTTACCATGGTATTTACAGTACTATTTGCAGTACTGTAAAGTTATATTTTGTGCTTGTTTAAGTAAATATTTTGTAGTAATTCCGAAACTAGCCAAGACAAAGTGTATTTGAAAATTAAAATATTATTTGCTCATTATTGACTAATTGTAGCATTATTGAGTTGAATGCACATATATTTAATATATTTTATTCATTATATTTTTGACAGAGATCAACTAATGTTACTATTAGTAAGCTATTTTAATTATATTTACCTTATAAAAGTGAGGTAGTTGATACTCATCCATGAGTTGATCAAAACTAAGAGTTAATCTTTCTAAGGATTTATTTGTACTTTGAATTGTAATACCCATAAAAGTTCTAGTTCTTTCTTCGTTACAGTAGAGTTTAATATTACCTAATTCCAGGGTAAAACTTTCATAGTTTTCAACAATCTGTTTCACAGACTCAACGAAAGAATCAATCCAATGGTATTTAAGTATCAATGTTCGTGTAAGACTCACATGTAATTCTTCAAAGAGATTAGTTGTTTCTGTAGTTTGTGAAATCAAATCTTTCATCCATAATAGCATATCATCATTTGGAATGTCTGTATGTGAAAAATTAAATTATACAATAATTTATCTGTCCATCAAATATTAGTTTATTCTCTTTTACAAAGCAATATTTTCAAAATAAAACGATTTTTTAATATTGTAGTACTTTTAGTACATTTTTATAGTTTTTAAGTTAATTATAAAACAAAATCACTTGCAAACTTACAATTTATATACACAAGAGTTGCCCAATTTCCACGTTCATGTTTAAAAGATCTGATTCGCCCATCATGTTCCAAAGGATTGTCAATAACATCTTCGTGATGTGAAACTCCTTTCCATGTTAAAATAGACTGTGGCAGAGGTAACTTCGGGCTAAAATAATTAAATCTGCTTTATTTACCATACTTTGTAGTTTCTAAAAAGATAAATATGATTTTTTAAGATCTTGTATTATAATTCTGTATTTACATATTACTATACCTCTTAATTATAAAACAATTTACTAATATCAAACACTAGGTACTGTTATAAGTATTTGTCTGATCAAGTTACTAAAACTGGATATAATAAACATAATAATTAAATAGTAGTAATTTAATATCAAACTTGTTTAAAGTACTAAATATACAACTGTAATTAAATTTAAAAAACTTCAATACAAAAGAATTTTTTTTAAAAGATTAATTTAATAAAATTGAAACAATACTATTTCTTATTTCTTATTTCTTATCATGACTTACTTTATACCTTGAATACTGCAAAACTTTTTATTTTCATTATCTGTTTTTTCTGCCTCTTCATCAGAATCTGAAGAATATTCTTGTATCAAATTTAATGCAGACATGACAATTCGGCTCTCAAAATTATTGGCGTCGAAGCGGCGGAAATCATTGAATTTTGTCAATATAATCATAACCTGAATTGCTTTATCCCATAATCACAGCATTTCTGCAGTTACTGAGAAAATATGTACATATATTTACATTATATACCTGTACGCTGTAGGTAAGACTAAGAGTATGGACTATGGAGTGTACATACGGACCGAATGGACGAAATGACGCAAAGCAGTAAGGGCTCGGACAGCCAAAAGAATAAGGAATAAGGAAATAGCATTGGTTACTATACCTATATATATGAGAAATAAGAGGAATATGGAAGAATAACTTTTTATTTTTCATACATATAAATATAGAAATCAATGCTATTTTCGTATTCCTTATTCCTTATTCTTTTGGCTGTCCGAGCCCTAACTCAATCGTGATGCGTTAGGTGGCCATGGAGGGGATAATATATTTATATGTGAACTGTAGATTAACAAATATATATATATCTCGATATAGGAGACCTACTTCTTTTTTAATCTTTTTAACAATTAATTCAAAAATATAAAATTTGTACAAAGCATAACTGTTTGAAAAATTAAAAATAGGGTTTATAAAGCTTAATGATTGCTATGTTTAGCTTAATAAATTACATAAAAACAATTTAAGAAAATACACATCTATTATACATGTGTCAGATGATTTTAATGGTGCTATTTTAACTTCAATTAATAAAAAAATTACATTAGCAAGATATTTCTAAGTCCATACTGGTATATTTAAAAACATCTATAGATAAAAAATTTTTTGGTGCAATAAAAAGTCATTGGCTGAGAAAAAATTTCAAATTGATGCTGATACTTGACTTGTAAGACACATTCTACTGGGTACATTTGTAACAAATCTAATAAAACAATATTTTAATAAAGAATTTATATTTTAATGTTATTAACTTATTACTTTCAATTACTTATAACAAAAAGTAAAATAGTTAAATTTAAGTTGAGTATATATTTAATTACACATTTGGTTTACTATCACTTGTAAATCAAAGTAGAATTATTTAAAAAAAATTAACATATTAATTTGTATATGATACATAGAAATCAAGTAGGTACTGATTGTAATTCTTTACATTATATTTTTTTTATTTATACAGAAATTATCAATTACTTTACAATAAGAAGAAAATTTTAAACTGAACGTTGTACTGCAACATTATCAATGAGTAAGTTATACTAATGCAACTTTTGAGGCTGTCAACCTCATCGGAAGCCTCTAGATATTCCCTGCAAATCGTCCTTCGCTAACTTGCTCATCCCATTTCTCTACCCAACTTTGAGGACACAAGGACTCATAACATCGCTTAAAATACTGGCAGGCTTCATAATTTTCACCTCGTACCTTTGAACATCTGTGAAAATCTAAGTAGCTCTGATAGCAGTACCTGTTATGTTAACAAGAAAAATTGTAGATTATAAGCAAATTATTATATTTGATTGTACTTTTTTTATATCTTTTATAAACCGACAACTATTTTAAAATTCAATAATTTAATAAATAATTAAATTTTAAAGTAAATCAAAAAAATTGTAAAATATTCCATTAATCTAATCTTACTTTAATAATTATAGGCAAAAAATTTATCATAAAATAAGGAATCAAAGTAGAAACCATTAAAAGTTTTACAAAATTGTGAATTTGAGATTATAAAATAATAATCTTACCTTGTTTGGTTCTGATTAGGAAACCTTGGGTCGAATGGTGCTGTTTGCAGTTTAACATCATGTATTGCTTCAGGCATGATTTCAAATGCTCTGCTGTTTAACAATTATTTTTTTCTTTTTAGTGCAATTTTTTGTAATGCAATTATTATAAGGAGAATATGTATCTGTGATTGACATGTTCTCTCGCTTTTTAATCAATGTGTCTCTTTACGCATATTTTTTTATCTTACACTTAAAACACTGAAAAACTTAATTTATTCAAGTTGTATTTGTCTATTAATTTTAGTCTTTTATGATATGTAAAAATGTGAAGAAAAATTGATTCAATGTGTAAAATGTACACATAATATAAAAAATGTTTTTACTTCTACTGTTGAAGTTTTGGCACTTCAAAAATTGCATTCAACTATATTACCCATTTAATTTCATAATAATTATTAAAATAATTTTTAAAATATTTTGAAAATTAATGCAGTTTTTGTAATTTATTTACTTATTACAAATTTAATGTATTCGTCAGCAACTTACAATTATAATCTACTTTTAATATCAAATCACAAATTTTTAGTTACTACTTTACCCTATGATAAACTCATAAAAACTATATTTACAGCAATAATAAGTTTTATGAAGTAACTTTATAATAATAAATTCTACAGACTAACTAAAAGCCACTTTGATCTAATACAAAAAATAAAAATAAAAAATCAATTCTCCCAATCAAATGGATAATTCAATTATCCAATGTAACATATTTTTCAAGTACTCATGTTCACAGAAACTCAGAAAAACAAATTGATGACAAACTGAATTTTAATTTGAAATTCTTAGGAGTATTTAGTCTCTACTTTCCTCTATAAGAAATTTTATCATTAACAATAAATTATATTCTGTGTATTGATAATTTTACAGCAAACAATAAAAAATTAATATTAGAATCAACGAATGAGAATTTATTCTTTAAAGGTAAGTGATGCTTCATGGCAAGTATTATCCATATACAAAAAAATTTAGATAAGTTTGAATTTAGTCTTTATTTACAGAATTCTATTATTATACTCCAATTTTTTTTATTTATGTAGATAAAGTACAAGCCTAGTGGCCTAAAATACAAAAAATCTGTCAATTCGAACTATAAAAACCAAACATAAATACTTTCTCAGTAATTTACTAATTAAGTCATAAATAAATTAAAGGCAATGGGCAATGCTTGGGCAAGTAAGATCATCACAAACATTTAAAGAAATAAACTTTTTTAGCTCTAAACTGTATGAATGTTAAAGAATCAAATTCCTTTCAGATATATTTAGAAAGTCCTCTCATATAAAATAAGAAGAAATAAAGTCAAGGAATCATATGAATTTGACTATATCTATGGACTGATGACAAGCTTATTTAACCAAGGGTCTGGTGTTGTCCTCCTCCTGGCAGCAAACCTCTCTATACTTCTTCACCTCAGCCATATACAGTGACCAAGCATCCTTTGGCTGTTCTACAGGTTGTTCAGCTTTTGGTTTAGCAACCATTCCAGTTTTCAATATCCTGCCCCCTCTTCTCTTGCCTACCATCAATGGAGGTGGTGCAGCTGCCTTTTCTTCCAAAATCGACGTTGTTGGTTGAGGCTCCAACACTGGTATCTGTTCCTGCATCTTTTTAAACATCTCCATGAAACTTCCATCATTCTTGAAAGCATTTGGTTGCACTGGATACTGAGGCTGGATAACAGGGGCATATGCACTTCCATAACTGTGTGATGCAGAATTTCTGTGATGTTTTGTCTTGACATGTTTCTGAATGTGAGTTTTATCTTTACTGCGATTCCTATTGGGACTGTGTCTCCTCTCCTTAGATTTAGACCTCGATCTAGACCTAGACCACTTATGATACTTCTTCGACTTATCTCTAATATCCCTATCCTTGTCCCTATCCTTGTCCCTATCCTTATCCCTATCCTTGTCTCTATCCCTCTCCCTTTCTCTATCCCTATCTCTTTCTCTTTCCCTTTCTCTTGGTCTGTCTCTTTCTACAGCTCTATCCCTATCCCTGTCTCTATCTCTATCTCTATCTCTATCTCTGTCACGCTCACGATCTCTATCTCTATCACGCTCTGAAGACCTAGAACGCCTGTAAGACCTAGGTCGACTCAAAGATCTGGATCGACTGTTGCTGCGTCTTCTTCGCCACCTATCGGGTGTTGGAGATCTTCTACGATTCTTGTATGCCTCGCTGGTGCTAAGCATTGGTGGTGAAGGAGCTGGTGGCATCTCCGGGGAGTCCATCGAGTCTCTTGAGTCCAAATCCATGACGTGGGCAGAAGTTGAGCACACGACTGGACAGACTCTCTCAGACCTATAAGGATAGAAACTGCCTTCTATGAGTTTTACGCTTTATTACATTCTTCTTGCCGATACTGAATGTTTCTTTTTTTTTATTCTTTTCATTTTGATAATTTTTTTTCCAATGAAAATTTAGACAATAGTATATCAACATACAATGAATGTATATTTATATACTGAATTGTATTCTTTTAAACATACAATTAAAAAATTACAAAAATTCAATTTATGATCATTATAATAGTTAGTTTTTTTTTATTGTAGAGTTCTCCTATTTAATATATAATATGCTATTTATTATTAGATAATAATTTCTAATAATTAAAATATTGATCCTTTTGCATTTATTTTGTTATAACTTAATTAGATTTAAGGATTTAACTTG
This sequence comes from Megastigmus stigmatizans, assembly GCA_900490015.1. Lineage (NCBI taxonomy): Eukaryota > Metazoa > Arthropoda > Insecta > Hymenoptera > Megastigmidae > Megastigmus > Megastigmus stigmatizans. The sequence continues at coordinate 28,361 of UELV01180903.1, forward strand.
TGTAAGCGCAAGAGACAAATTGATTGAGCGAGAGATTACTTTTTACTTTTTTAGTGACATTATAGTGTTAGTATATCACTTTATGTCATGATGGATGATAATGAAATTGATAACATGATAATATGAATAATTTTTTATTCAATCTTAAAATTTGTGTACTATAGATTAAAACTGATTTTCATTAAAATATAAATCACTTAACAAATTTTAGAATTGAAATGTATGAATGTATAATTATAATTTGAAAATTTTTATCAAATTAACTCTCAAGTCAGTAGTTGATTTGCACATAACTATTAAATATATTTTTTGAGAAATCAATACAAAATCACTAGCTTGAAAGTCAATTTTTGTGAGAATATCAAAGAAATAATTTATAAAATTATTCCTTATATTATAGCAAGACCTCTGCATATAGCATTATTAAATTTTTCATTGATGTGCAGATACTTTGGTATTGATAATAAAATATAATCAAGATAATCTTTTAAAGACACTTCAAAACAGAATGAATAAGGCCAAACGTAAGGGAAGAAAATTACAGTTTATTTTCTTGAAAATAATCACTGCTAATAGGTATATCAATATAAAAAGCATGAAATAAAAATATAATGATGCGATGCAGTGGTCTATACTTTGATGAAACTGTCAATAGATTTCTCTGGTGCAAGATCAAAAAAAAAGGAAAAAACTAAGTGCCTCGAATCTCGAACTACTTAGCCCGATGTTTTTCTTTAAGTCCTAAAAAAAGAAAATTTCCTATTCGAAGGTCAACAGGCCTTCGGAAAAATTTTGGCTCTTCGAGTCACGACTCCAAAAGTACAAAAATAAATGTGCAAAGTACATAATTAACATTTACACCGGTGTAAAACGCGAAATATTGATGAAAAGGAGAAAAAAAAGAAGAACAGTAAGGTAATACTGGAGTTTCGTTGTTCCCTTACAGCACCTTCTCCGTCTTTCTCCCCTTCTCGTTCTCGCAAAGTAGAAAAAAGTAAGGAGCGCGGCGTCGGAAATGAAGCACGAAAAATGGAAAACAGTAGCGTGACTGGAATAAAGTATGAAATAACGTACAAGATTTGCTTCTTTACACGTCAATCCGTGATTGAATTAAAAACCCGAATATCGATAGAAAACACTTAAATTTAACGCAATGTGCGATACCTTATTCTGCTCTCCCGATGAAAACAAAATGGCTACTAGACTGGAGAGACCAAGCAGCAGCGTTACGTCACAAATGCAGAGAAAACCTCCATAGGGGGCAACACATTCGCCTTGGACAATATGGTTGGACAAGGAAAAAAAATCAATTTTCTAAATGCCCAATTGCCTGCGCCGGGCGCTGCAGGCCTGCAGCACTGATGTTTACAGCAATAACTGCTCTACTTTATCAATCGATTTTACTTTTACATATTATCGACCAAGTAGCCACACAAATTGGTGTCGTTTGAATATTTGCTATACTTATACAATTTTATAATATATTTTAAAATTTAATCAACAATTGGTTTGAAGTTGTAGGACAAATAGTTATAAGTAGCTTGTGTTCATTTTATTTATTTAAAATTAAAGTTTGTATAATCTTATATTTTCTACGGATAATACTTATTAAGAAAAATAAGCTCTATACATAAATAATTGAAAAGCAATAACAAAATTATTTTAAATTTATTCAATTATTTTACAATAGTATCTGAAACTCTGAAAATTAGCACAAATAATTCTGCCTAAATTTATTTTAAATCATCCGCGTACAATTTTTTGTCCCGGAGATACGTATATCATATATGACAATTTAAATTTCGAAAATTATTTTACGAGCAAATAAATTGAGCAAACAGTTATGACCTTCAATATTTGTAATCTTTAACTTAGCATATATATTTTAAATACGAAACATGGACCATTGATGATTCAAATTGGATTCAGACGGAGGGGGCGAGAAGTATATACAATAACATTAACTTTGACTGTAAAAAAAAATTTTTACTTTCGTAGTTTAAGATGTTGCGAAATTTTTGTAGTATAAAATATCTCAAAATTGTGACGTGATGATCCAATTCTGAGATTAAATTTAAATTCAAATCATGAATTCAAATTCATTTATTCAAGTTCATATATTCACAATAGATAAAATATTGTCAGATTTTACGAAATGCAGCATACTTTTTAAAGTTGGGGTTATTAGTTTCTCTATTTTATAAATCTTGTTAGTATATGTTTTAGATTTGATCATCACCTGTTGAAATTAGAGTAGGTTTTCGCAACTTATTTTTAATTCGAAAAATATAAAAAGTATCATTAAAAATTTTAAAAAATCAGAAGATGTATGAAAAGGACGAAACTAAATAATAAAGTCGAAAGTGGTATTAGAGATAATGTGTATTTTATTTTGTTATAATTAAAATATACACTGTGTCATGGGCGAACAAGCGAATAGTAATTATAGTAACAAAATAGTCGTCTCATTCAATTTCTTTTATTTTCCCCATCCATATCTTCTCTAGCATTATCGCGAACTTCCCTCTCCTTCTCCTTTTCTTTCATTTTATTATTATTATTTTTCTTCATAACAATGTTTCATTTCTATCGCTTTCTCGCTTTCTCTTACTTTGTAAATTTGTTAAAGTTCATATTTAATTCTTCTCTCTTTCGCGCTTACTCTCTCACATTAATCATTCTCTCTCGCTCTGTTATTTAATATTTTGTCTCGCAGCGAAATACGGTATACACAGTATACAGATTTATCCCCAAAAGCACAATCGGCTTGGCTTAAAAACCTTTTTAATCGAAATTAGTAACCTTCGAATCATTTGTCGATAAGTTTTTAGCTCGCTAGAAACACGACAAAATTTTCACGCTCAAGTCAAGCCGCCGATACTTTTTCATTTTTTTTAACTCTCTAACTCTTTATTTTCTGTTGGTGAAAATTTGAAAATGCAGGCTTACAATTGCGCGATTTGTTAAAAACAAGAGAGAAATGACACTATCATACATGCCTTTTTGCTATTTATGGAAAACGAAACTTTAGAACAATAAATTTTATATATATATTTTTTAACATATCATGTAAAACACAGACGAACAAGTGAAACAAATTGAAATGATTCTTCATAAAATGTAATGACAGACATACAAAAACAATGTTCTGCCTGCACTTCCAAGATTTTACATTCATATCGTCAAAGATAATACTCTCATTGAAAATATTAGCTGATTCTCTCGTCGATAGGCAACTAGACAAATAGTCTACATACGAGAATAACAGATTTTCTCAACAATGTTTAACAGTGGTCTGAAAATTCTGCTCCATTATAAGTGAATGTGTACATGGTCACTTCGCTCGATTATGTTTTGTATAAATTTTCTTTCAACAAAGAAAATTAGCGTAAGATGGTCCTTGATCGATGTCCATTAGTTTTACTTGCTTATATTATTATTCAGGAACCGCAAGCATAACTACTAAATAAATATTTATTTCCTTAATTTCATGCAAAGATATCCATTTCATAAATTTGGTCTCAGTTGTTCATTGCTTGTAAAAATCTTAGAGCAACGTTACGATATAAAAGTATGAGACTAAATGAACAATATGTACCACTACATAAAATTGAACGAACGTTATTTTCGCAGCACCTTTACTTATGGTTTCTGGCTGCATATCTTCAGTTGACCCAAGATCGTCAATACGAGAAAAACAGTCTTCTGCGATATGAAGAACAGTGTTTAACGATGCATAATTACAAATGCAAAAAACAAAAACTCGGAAGCAAGAAAACACAGACCTTGTTCCTCGTCTTTGTTATACATAATTTTTCTTTCTTTGCTTCGCTTGATCCTAACATTTAGCCTCACTGTTAATTATTACGATGTCACGTCACATATTATATGTTACTTGGATTTAGCCAAAGTTTCATCATCAAAAATTAACTTGGCTAGAAACTGAAAATAATTGTCCAAAAATGCTTTTCGTTATTAAAAAAATGACGTCAAGCACAGATGGATCAATAAACACGTTTTCTTTTTATTTATTGACAAGGATTTCTATTTGAATCGGACTTGTGACGTATGTATTATGTTTGTGATCGGATTTATTCTCTCAACCCATGACAATATTTTTTTCGTTCATGCATCCCTCATGTACTTAGGTACACCCATATTTTAATTATACACATTTTGTTTTTTTCGTTTTTTTAAATATTTTTTTTTCTGTTTTCACTCTAATACCTAAGTTTTTTTCTTTCGTTCTAGCTGTCGATAATAATTATTTCATACATTTTCTTATAATTATAGAAGAAAACCTTGAAATTCAAAAGAAAATAAAAGAAAATGTCAGTAATGAGATTATGGTTTTGTAAGTATTAAAGGGGAAAGAAGAAAACAGAAGTTACAAATACAATAACTTTCGCCGTCGGCAATTGTACATTCAACATTACTTTTTCGCTACGACAAAGGACAAACAGAAAAAGAGGGTAAGGGAAGAAAACTAACAGCCTGTAATTGAAAAAACTGTTAGGCTGGGGTATTAAAATTACACAAGTTTACGAATGGCGAAACCTAGACAATGTTCTTCGAATAGTATGAATTTGTTCTATCTGCCGAAATAAAGTAACCAGAAAAATCGAATAGATCCAGATGAATATATGACATGTCTGAGGTTCTTGGAGTTAGTTCGCAAGATGTTGTAAAGTGTTGTCTACAAGCACGCAATGTACAAAAAATGTGTCCAGGGGAGATCTGGAAGAGATGGGTAATAATTGTGGATGCAGGGGAACTGAAGAAGTGGAGTTATTTTCCTTAGTTGAATCCTTTCTTCGGTTCTCCAGACGGAGCCATCTGCGTTTCTGTATATTTTTTTTAAAATTTTTTTTAGAGCCAATTGACTCGAACTTGTCGACCTTAGCAATTTTTCTGTGGATTTTCATGGAAAAAAAAACAGATATTACTTCAATTAGCAAGTCTCTTTCTTCATTCTCTTTCATATTTTGTTCAAACTTTATGCAGTTTGTTACATTGAAATTGTATTTTGATTGTTGCGATGCATTTATACTACTTTTTAGTATTTTTATAGGTACATTTATCATATATTTTCATAGTGAAATTGTGCCAGAATATGAGCTTAAACTATAAAATTTTAAAAAATTGCTGTTTAAATTAGGAAAGGTAAATATTTTTTATTCCCTTCATGTAATTTAAATCAGTTATTTTTTGAATACAGTTTACTATATTATATTTCATATTATAGCAAGATAAATTAATCGAATTTATGCATGCTAAAATATGATCTATTTTTATTCAGAATTTGGAAAAATGCAAACGTCTTTTCGAGTATACTATTTCGAACTATTGAAAGTTTTCTAATTTAATAAAAATAAAAACAAAATGGTTATAAATAATAAAATCAAAAATGAATTTTCAATAAATTTTATTAATTTTTTTTTTTTAAATAATACAAAAGCCTCTATGAGGTAGCAAATTACTCAAGAACGTGTTTGTATTTTTCATACAAAAATCTGGAAAAATACGTTTAATTTTATTCATAATTAAAAAAAGGTAGATTAAAACACAATTAAAACACAGCGATGATCAGATTATTTGGAAATAAAAACAAATGTCAAATTACCTTGAAATTAATATGGCTGATGTCTTTGAAATTGACGTGGTCCCTGAGGTCCATTTCTCGGTTTTCCAGGCATCGCATAACCCATGTTTTCGTATCCATCATAGCCCGAATAGTCGTAATTGGCGTACATGTCATCGTAGCCACCATATCCATTACCATATTCAGGTATATAACCACCATACCCTAAAATTTCGAAATTCAAAGCCCTTATAATTATTATATAAATTTCAATTATTTAATGAATTAATTATAATAGGTAAAAAATTTTTATAGCATTGAATAAGTAAATTTTTTAATACTATATCAGTGTTTATTGTTTTTTTATTTGATTTTTTTTGTTGTAATTAAGGAACACAAAATAATTGTCTTGTAAATTTTCGATTTATTAATAAACATAAGTAAATTATATTTACTTAGTGCTAATTTAAAATCAGTACAACTTTCTAGTTTGTGAACAGCAACATTTTGTATTGATCATAAAAATAATTACAAAAAAAATTCATTTCTTTTTTTTTGTACAAGCTGCAATTTTGGAAATAACAAAAAAGAAAAATTGTGTGTGTGTATATGTATATAAAAGGAAGTTTCAAACAAAAGATTCAATAACATGTGTAAAATCGAGCATGTAAATAAATTATATTTTCAGAAAGCCCCCAAGGTTTTAACATAATTACAATAACATCAGGGGCCTTCGATGCATTCCAAATAACTTAGACCTAAGTCAATCGTACTCTCAATACATCGGCGGAAAATAATTGTTATAATTAAAGGGTATTTTACCGCCACCGTAACCGTATCCGTACTGTGGTCCCCAGAAGCCTTGGCGCTGATCTTGATTGACTTTGACTTTCTTGACGTCGATCTCTTTGCCTTTGATTGTTTGCTTGGGTGTTTTAAGTAACTTGTAAACAACGTCTTTAGAGTCAAACGTAACGAAGCAGTAACTCCTGCGCTGGTTTTTCGTTTTGTCAAAAGGCGCCTGTACTTCAACAATCGTACCGTACTGACCAAAGTAGGTCTTGATGTCCTCATCTGTGATTTCAGGTGTAAGGCCTCCAACAAATATTTTTCCATGTTGAGCCTTCTTACTTACTCGCTTAGGATCAACCTGGAATTAGGTGTATTTCAGTATTGTTTTCAAAACTAATATTTTTCACAAGCTTTGTTGCACTGTGAAGAGAATAAAGAATAGTAATCATGTCTGTCGGGTTACATTTCTATATTTTTTAAGATTTTTATTTCAAGTTCTAGCATATTGAATATAATATAATATTCTGTCTTGAGCAAATTATCATTGAATCAGTTTTAAACACATGTAAAGAAATATTTTCAATATTTTCAAATAAAAATTTAAATTTTTTAAAACATTCATTAACTTATAATTCAGCATAATCATTTTGTTCTGTACTGCACTTATCTGCAGCTTATCAAAATATAAAATAACCATTTGGTTTTCTGACAAACAATTGCAAGATAATAATTTCAACTTTACTAATCTACCGGACACACATTCTAAAAAAAGGATCTTTCTAAGTAATACCAAGCAGTACAAAAAAAAGTAAAATAAACTAATAAGCTAGAAACATAAAATACATAAATAAAATGAAATAAAATTTCTTATTCTCGTCGCTAACATGCAACATCATGATTCCTGATTTAGTTTTCTACCTTGCGCTTATTGATATAATGGTCGCCTGAATTGAGTAGCTTGTCAATGGCCTTAGGATTCTGAAAGACCATGAATGCAAAACCCCTAGATACTCCGGTGTATGGGTCCATCTTGATAGATACACTCTCGATGTCTCCAAATTTGCTGAAGTAATCTTTGAGCTCAGACTCAGTGGTGTTACGAGTCAGTCCACCAACAAATAATTTCCTTTCGTCATCCTTGCCTGGGATACCAGCAGTTGCTTGCTGTTTGTCTCCACCATCCTGTGACTTCGCATTCTGTTCACCCTTGTTCTCGGCGTTGTTCTCAGCCTGAGCATTCTCCTGACTCTGATATCCGTCCGCCATCATTAACAGTATGTATATATATATATATGTGTATATATATAT
>UELV01180904.1:0-28664 GCA_900490015.1 Megastigmus stigmatizans
GTGTGTGTGTGTGTGTGTGTGTGTGTGTGTGTGTGTGTGTGTTTGGATGATGAGTGAAAGGGTTTTGGTAATTAGAATGTAGTATGAGCGTGAATAATTAGTCGGTATAGATCCACGAAGTGATAATATGATTCGAACGATCGCGGGATTAGACCGATAAATTTAGTGGAACGCCTAATTTGCTGGACAATTTACTTGCACTGATTTTTTGTTAGATTATATTCAAATCGTGATGTGTATTCCTTCATTATAAAGCCATCGCGTAAGGCATTGTTTTCGTATAATATATCATCGTTAGCGCGATTCAAATGCTGATTTTTTTTTGGTATTTTGTAACTAAAAGATCAAACGATGTCACGTTTGAACAAAAAATACATTTAATAAACGTAACCGTATGAAATCCTTCAACATCTTTCACAAGTAATAAGCTTGGCTACATACCTATAAATATTCGTAAACGAGGTTGTTCAATTTCTATTTTTATTATCACCTTATTAAAATTATTCGCGTCTTTAGAAACTACCGTGGCGACCGTTATTAAACTTGAAAAGCTTATTGTCGTGTCTATTAGTCAATGTTTCTCCTTTATTCAATAACCGTGAACAACTTGTCAACCAAATAGATCGTAAAGAAAAATCTTTAATGCAACTTTGTGAAAATCACCTCTCTCTCTCTCTCTTCGAAGCAATTAATAAAAAAAATCTGCAGAGTAGAGAAAAGAGCCAGCATAGCGTCGCGAAATACATGCACTTAACCTTTTTTCACCTACAACCAGTTGTCTTTCACGTGTGCTGCCAGGGACAGTAAAGATATTCGCTGTGTATATCTAGGCCATAGCCAAGCAGGCCTCGGAATATCATCGCGGCCTGACAAATATCCCTCGTAATCGCGCGCGAGCCTCGGCGGCGACCCTCTCTCTCTCTCTCTCTCTCTCTCTCTCTCTTTCTCTCTCTTACTCGAATGACTCGATCAAACTCTCTTGCTGCAGACACTCGACTTCTTTCGACGACCTTCGACCGACGAACCGAGCGCGCGGATCAGCTCTCTCGTGCAGCGACGACGACCGCGCGACTATACGGTGATAATGATGTGAGCCCCTCTCGCCTCGTCTCATCGCGGAAGTGAAAACGTAATTTCCTCTCGCGATCCTCTCGTGCCCAAGCGCAACGCGCCTCTTTTTCAAAGCAAAAATAATTTCCAAGGAGATGATGAATATTATTGGAGAAAGTTTCGCATATATACTGTGTCTCGGCTGTGTACGATGTATATATATATATATATATATATTGTTACGCTGACTCGTAAATTTTCTTTTGCGCGCTGCACGCAAGAAAATTTAGCAAAATGTACTGTGGGAGAACGATTTCGTTTGATTAAACACCGCGAATAAGAAATTGTCAACAAGAACTATAGAGCTAATGCCTCTACGATTGAACGACGGTATATTTATTAAAAAGCGGTCTACTTTGTCTTTTGTACAATGTTATACATAAATCACTCTGCAAGTACTATTAATTTTTCATTGATGATACATCGAACAATTTTAAAAAATATTAATCTTCCAAACTATTCGGTCGAGTAAACAAAAATCATTAATTCAACTTAATTGATTCTCCCCCGGATCGTATATACCCGGACACAGTGCGTGCACAAACCCATTTCTGCAATATTTCTTTTTGTCATTCAGTTCATAAAGAGATATACCGCGCGAACGAAACATCTTCCGCGCAGTGAAAGAGCTGCGTCCACCGTGAAAGTGTACAACGACGAGTCTCGCGCGTGTGAATCATCAAATGCCGCCGCCTCCTTCATCTTCGTCATCCTGAAGATTCGATAGGGCAGATAAGGACAGCTGCTGGAACACTCCTCTCTCGCAGTCCAAGATGATGATGGAGCGCGAGGTGACGGATTCCGAGGGCGTATTCTCGCGTCGACTCTCGGGTAATTGGGCCGAGCTGCCGCAGACACTTCGCAAGAAGCAGAAGCACCGGCCGGAAATACTCAGCCAGTTCACGGACATGTCCGAGTCCGAGTGCGAGTACCGTAGCAGAGTCGACAGTAGCATCGGCCACTACCAGAACAACAACAACAATCACTCCGGCAACAAGCGCATAGTCAAGCGTTCCGAGTTCCTCAGACGACTGGAGAACCGTAATCTTCTGCATCTGCAGCATCAGCAGCCTCAACAACCTCAACAGCATCCCCCCCAACAGATGCAATATCAGATGCAACACCAGTTGCAACAGCAGCAGTACAGGCGATCGATGCCGGATTACAGACTTCGTTACGAGGCGCTGGACATAAGGCGTCGAAGTCTGGCCAATCTGGACAACATCAATTCCAACTTCAACTCCAACTTCAACGAGAAATATAGTGCCAAGCTTCATTTCTCCGACGATGAGCGCAAAACCAATTCACCGGACAGTCTACTGGTACGATCGTCGGAATCCGAGTCGAGCATCAGCGACGAATATGGACACACCGACGATTCGGGGGCATTTCTCGAGAAAGCCTCATCCTTCGACAACAAGAAGCGCAGCTCCAGCAAACGCTTCGAAAGCAGCGAGCCTCAACTGAAGCAGGTGCAGCAACCTCAACCACAGCCACAGTCGATACCTTTGAGGCACCGATTTGCCAAGTTCTTCGCGAAACAGTCCAACGACGATCACAAAAGCACGAATGGAAAGTCGGCCGATCTGAACAAACTGGATGTTAACAAGAACAATGTACATGATACAAAAGGATCGAAGAAGGAGAATCTGACCCATAGGTTCGAGTACGAGAACATACCGCGAATCGACATAGCCAAGATAGAGCAGAGGAGTCAGAGCTCGTGTGGATTCTGGAAGTCCAACAATCGGGATGCATCGAGTCGCGTGCAAGCACAAAATCAACAGCCGACGATTGAACAGCTTCGCATGGAAGAAGGCTGTCAGCTGAGGAACCGAAGGAACTCGGCGAACTCCATGTTCAGCAACGATCAGCCAAAGACACCGGACGAGCTGAGATTGGAAGGTCTGATCAAGGACTATTACAACGGCGAGGAAGCGAAGAACGGCGGTGCCGATAGGAAGCTGTCCAAGATGGAGACGATCAGAGAAGAGAAGGACGGCAGTAAGCTGAGTGTGCGCGAGATACTCAAGAGGTTCGAGGAGCTCAGATCGCAGAACGAGTCCCAGCTGATGGACGAAAGATCGAACGATCGGACGCTCACGACCATTCAGGAGACTCTGAAGAAGCTGGACGAGAAGGTCAAGAGCTATCAGGTGCTGGCTGGCTTTATACTTTTCTGTCGTAAATGCTCGTATGCCGTGTTCGCTCGCTATTGCTTTAACAGGACGTTAGAACGAGAAAGTAATGGGATGAGTTTTTATGGGCAATGGGAAAAAGCGGTGAGGTTAATTAAAAGTTGTTGGAACCACAGCTGACTTTAAAAAGTAAGCAAAGCTTTTTCGATGTTACTTTGATGATGCAGCAAATTGCATTAAGCTTTTAAAATGAAGTTTTACATCAATCTTTAGAAGTAATGTAGATATGATTCTATTGAAAATTTAGATCACATTCAATCATAAGAGATATAACATGCTACTTATATACATACAACTCGATTTTTGAACATCATTAGATTAGTGAAAATATCAAATTAAAAACTTTCAAGTAAATGCAATTAATTGCGCAAATATTTTAATTTCTAAATAATTATAAACATGTTTTTCGACCTATATATTATAAGAACGAAAATAAAATCAATTCAAGCTGAGCTACTTGCGCACTCGAATGAAAAAGAACGCCTTGAAATTCTTTTTTTTCTTTGAACAATCGAACTCTATAATCTCTTTTACTCTGGGCCTGCAATAATCCTTTCATACCGACCCACGATCTTGGCCTTTCAGCTTAACGCCGACGAAATTTTTTACCCACGCCACTTAATCACTGTCCACTTACATACCTAAATAACCCAAAGCTCGAAACTTATATATCCCACTCGATAAAACAATTTTCTCGCAAAATTATTTCCATTCCATTTCGAGTGATTCGACATTTTTTACTCACACAGTACACATACACATACATATATCCTCACGAGCTCGCGCGCGTTCCGTCGTCGAAGGAAATAAATATAAAAGACCTTAAGACTTTCGCCGATTAATCTCAAGCGCAGCGGTAACGGCGGCACCATCACCACCACCAGAAGCAGCAACAACTCTTGGGCGCTCGCTGATGGCGCTCACCTTTCACTGCAGAATGTGAAATTCAGAACGGAAGCGGACTGTTTTGCGGGTCGTCGTTAATGCCGGGCTTATGCCAACTTGAGATAGTTCGAGACCGTTTTTACCTCTTTCTTCTCCTTTATATTTGACTCTCTTAAGAAAATTTTCTCTCTCTCTCTCTCTCTCTCTCGATGCGCGCGTGCATTTCTAGATATAGGTTCAAAGGATGAGAAACGCGTGCGCGTTCTAGGATTGAGGCGATGAGGTCGCTGATGATTAAGGCACATGACCGGGTACGAAGCGCGAGCGACACATACGCAGCTTCTACGTTTAATTTTGGATTTAGAAAGAGACAAATAATTTATGCCGTCGGCTGATTTATGTCGATCGTTTGTGTGACACGAGACGCAGCGATTTATGCGGGGAAAAGTGTTTTCGCGGATTATTTGGATGACGGTAAGTGATTGGGTCGGTTTGTATATACGAGATCGCTTTAGCGTCGTTGTCCTGTGTGTGAAATGCGGAATTTTCGCTTTATTTCCCTGCGGCGCGGTGTAAACAGGATCGTTAAGTAGGCAGATTTTTATCTAAAAATTTGATAGGATACGCGTAAACTCGTATTTATGTGCGCGGTAACGGTACATATCCGCGCCTGGTGCTTTACATAAAACGGAATTAAATTTACCCAATTTTTCAGCCATATATATAGGTATAATAAATATAGGTATATATATCCTGGCCTCGCAATGCTACACAAAACTAACACATACACACACACGCGAAGATCGTGTGTGGCGGCGGTAGTGAAGCTCAAAATTATTACATAAATTATCTATAAAAATAATGAAGTCCTTTATCTCGCGACTTTATTATATCGCGCTTAAATGACTGGCAGCAGTCACGTACCATAATCATTGCTTTCTCTCACCCAACTGTAAATAAGAAGAAAAAAAAAGAAAAAAAGAAAAAAGAACGAAGCAGAGACCCGAAGTCGCGGACCGCCTCATAAAACCAGATATTAAATAACTTGGTCGGTGCACTACACACACACATACACCTCATGGTACAAAAAGTGAAACAGTTTCCCTTAATAAATTGCTCTCTCGCGCACGTATCAGGTCGGTAATGAACACAAAGCGGAGTGCTTAAGAAGAAAAAAGAAAAAGAAAAAGAGAGGAGAGAACTGCACAGATCGTCCCATAAATTACGCACCGCCTTTTTATCCAAACAATATATATATATATATATTCCCGCGGCTTTGCACCTCGGGTCGAGTGACGGGTCGCGACTCTAAAGTCGAATTTTTATTTCCGCTGTACCGTTTTCAGGTCGATCGAAGATTATTTAACCAGTTATGCGCGCGAGAGCTGCCATCCCTACTCCTTACATGCAGTCATCGCCTCTCTGCGCCTCTGCAGCCGCGCCGCAAAGATTACACAGCGCCGTCGATATAATTTGCGCGCGAGGTGCGGTGCACTTCAACAAACGAGATCCGTTCGATATGATTCGTGTAACCTCTCTGCGAGAGAGTGCGGCTGTTATTATTTCACGGTTATAATCCGGGAATCGAAATAAATTGACGTTCCGTACATATACACATTTAATAAAGGTCGGTGAATTAAAACGCCATCCATTCACTCGACCTGCTGCTGCTGCTCCTCCTCCTCTTTATGCTCACTCTCTCTCTCTCACGATGTCAATCGCGGTCCTTTTGTTCGCTTGACCCGCCGAGGACACCTCGACAAAAATTTCTTACCTTTCATATCGTGCGCGCAATAGCAGTACAGAGACCCGGCGTAAAATCCACCTCCATATTTCATATTTCGCGATATATATAGAAAGACGAATCAAAGACCGATAAATCAGCGGCGTAATGAGTGCACAGCTCCGCAGCAGCATATATTTATAGGGACAAAATAGATTTATAAGCGCAAAATAGGTTAATGCGCGCGCGCGCAGGGGACTGCAGAATTTATCAAGCAATCATCCTATAAGTACTCGCCTCGATTGCGCGCAGCAGTCCTTCCTCCGGCGTCGTCGTCGTCGTAAAGGCAATCACGCTTCGAAAATGGAACGCTCGCGCGCGAATGACGCAGCAGCGGTGCAGTAAGTATACAATATGTAAGACGCGACGGATTTTCACAATTACACGCGCCGCATTATACATATATACGCAAGAAAAGCGAATAGACTTCTCTCCTCTATATATGCACGCGGCGCATATGGTATACAGAGTGAGAGACGCTCACGGTGGCGGCGCAGAGGTCGACGACCGGCGTGTACATATACGCGGCTCGCGAGATAAAGTTTCATTTTGTTCCTTATTAACGCGCCCGTTACGCCGCGAGTCTGTCTGTGTCTGTGTGTGTGTGTGTGTGTGTGTGTGTGTGCGAGAGCACAAGGTGGAGGCGCTCGTAATTCTTTTTCTCCGGGCTTTTTATGCGCGCACACGCCGCCGCAGTGCAGGAGTGCGCGAGATATCCGGCGAGCCCACCTACCGTTTCGCGCGTATATATACCGCACATATTACATGTAAAGTGCAAGCTGCTGGCGCCTCGCGCGCTGCTCCCGTCAAAGAGAGCACCAAGCCAAAGCGTTACGCCTGTCCTTTATATATATACACACATATAATGTGGAAGCGTGTGTGCAACTTTCAAGTTCATGGTCGCCATGACATTGAGATTCCTCTCAGCCGATTGACCACCGTATCGGCATACGCTCTTTTTTCACGCGATGACTTTCTCGCTGGCTTTTTGTTCGTTTTTCTTTTTGCGGTAGAGGGATGGGTTTTGGGTCGAATTCGTTAACTTGGAAATTATGCGAGTTTGAGCCTGATTTTTTTTGCCCTCTCCTGCTTTCTGCGCGACTACTCTATAAATTCCTCCTTTTATTTTTTTAATGAAATGCACACGCTCGCGTGAATTTCAATTAATTGAATCTGAAAAAAGTTCTTTTTGGACTGATGGCTAAGCGTGCAGTAGCTTTTCCATTGGTCGTAACTAATGAGGAAATGGTACAATTAGCTACAGCAATCAAATGCATTCGTTACCCAGATATGTCGCAGACTCACCTTTCACAGCTATAAGTATATACCGAGCAGCAGTCGATCTAAAACTATATACCGTAGCAGGCAGAGAGCGATCGTTCTTAATTAACTAATCAGAACCACCGTTCAGCAAAAAAAGATCCGCTGTGCAGCGTTTTCATCGCAACAAGGACAAGTCTGCTGCAACTCTCCGCGCAAATTCCCCCCGCGAATCCGTAACACTTTTGCGCGTGCTTTCACACCGGCGCTCCGGAACCTCGAAACTCACAAACGCCATGATAAATAAACCAAACACGAGAAAATCATCGTCCTCTCGTGGAAAACCAGAAACTGCATCTACAGCATCGCCAGCAGCATCAAGCTACTTTCTATATATATATATATATATATATATTACTTGCAATATCTATACGAGACGTGTATACGCGGCGCCTCATCCTACATTCACGTTTTCTAATAAAGAATTTCATTAATGCCGTTAATATAATAAGCGGAACCGAAAGGCGAAACAACAAAAAAAAAATAACACACACACACGAACGCGCACGCCGCTACAGCAGTTGGTATATAAGAAAGGTATATAAAACTCTCGGCATCCTGTGTATGGAGGCTCGCGTGTGCACTTGTTGCATACGCTGTATACGTCAAGCTTATTATACATTCCGCGACAAAAAGTGGCGACTCGCTCGTCTCTCTCTCTCTCTCTCTCTCTCTCTCTCTCTCTCTCTCTCTCTCTCTCTCTCTTTCTCTTAAAACGAAGGAAAAAAAGCTCAAGAAACTTAACTGTACAGACCGCTTGTACTGCTGCGGCTGCTGCATCGTTCATTTTCATATCGCCGTTAATGTAGGTCAGGGTCGACGCCGTCTCTTGCATGCATACGTACATATGCACGTGCACAGCTTCGGGAGAGTTCATCTATGTTTATGCACATACTCACACACACAGACGTTTGGAAGCCGAGGTATCTAGGACGTCGCGAAATTACTTTTCCGATGGTCCGCCTTTTCACGCAAGCGCGTATATATGTGCAGTAGATATATAGGTACGCGCGGCGAGAGGAAGAGGTGAAAAAGAAGAGAGGCGCGGAACTTGAACGTGGTGTATCGTTATATAGGTAATTTTGCGATCGCGCTGTGGGAAATTACCGGGATGATTAGATGCCGGACACACGCGCGCGTGCGTTCGGTATATTGCGGACGAGCTGGAACACACGAGTCGGGAGACTAAAAAAGATCGGTATTCCGGAGGGTGGGAAGTACGCTCGTAAAGGCGTCCACGTTATAGGACTAGGCGATATTAAAGATCTCTATGGGGAGCGCGTCTCTCTCTCTCTCTCTCTCTCTCTCTGCGGTGTTTATTTAAGCGTGTTTAATGGTTAGGTCGCGGAAACCCGCGGGATTCCTCGTTTTCGCGCGTGTATAGGCAAAAAATGCCGAGTTGTAATTGCATACGATCTCCGCGGTAAAAGGATGTGAAAGCAGCTGTGGCCGTCGCACCTCGCTCTGCGAAACAATACTCTCTGGGATGTCCTAGTAGTGAAATAATTATGCAAAACATCGACAATGACTTAATTATATATCGTTTCTTAATGTTTTTTACATTTTCTAAACGTTGAAGCACGTTGATTGGTCGGTCAGCTATCGGTGAACGCGTCCCACCACTTTTGCAGCTGTAAATATCTCGTGGATTGGACCACTTTTCCCGCGTACTGTATTTCCAATCCCTTCCTAAAGTTTTTACCAAATATCGCGAGCAAACTGTGGAAAATACCGCAGAACAAAGCCCCTAGTTCCTCCGAAAAATAGAGCACGTACAGCTGAGCGAGAGAACGTTCTTCGAGTCCACTATTGCCCAAAAAATATTCAAATTTTGCAGCTTGGAAAAGTCGTAAAAAGTCTGTACACCCGATGCAAAAGTCAAAAGTCTCTGACTCGCCAAAATAACGAAATCTGCGCACCAATTCGTAATTCCAATAAATGCTCGCGGCGTGTTTCTCAAAACAATTATTGCGTTTGCATGCATCATATACAGGCTTGCGCAACCGTTGCTTTCCGCGCTACCTGAGCAGCAACAACAACAACAACAGCGTCAACAATTTAACATCACTCGGATCCCACTCGTCGCAATCTCACAGTCGGAAATCCGCGTTATTTTTTAACTCCCAATCATCTCTTCGTTTCGCGGGACATTTGAAGGAGACGCGCCAAATGCGAGAAAGCGCTCGAAGCGCGTTCTCGCAGTGAATTCCGGATCGCGGAATTGCCGGTAATTTCTTCCCCTCTCCCTTTCTCTCTCTCTCTCCTTCCTTTCCTTTCTCTCTCTCTCTCTCTCTCTCTCTCTCCCTCGGTGAAAATCGACGCGAGTACCGCTGCACACTCACACATCATCGCGTAGGTATATCGCGTGGAAGAACGTGTTTTCGCGCACGCGTTCCATACAGGCAGTATATATATATATACGTGTGCGGTGTACTTGGACTTGAATGCGTCTGTATATATACCGATCTTGTATATGAAGATGTTGCATTGAGAATATTCACTCCTATAGCGATTATACGAGTGATGACATTTTTTCGTTGGAATTCCGCGAGATTCATTTCATTTGAAAGATGAGGAAGAGAAGTGAGCGTTTATTTAGGCTCGTTAGGTAGTGCAGTTCGAAAATCTCGAGAGAGATAGAGAGACACAGAAGCATTTTTGTTGTATCGCCAGTAATAAAAGTATTCATTTGTTGAATGTTTTATGCGCAAAACGATAACTTCTGTCGTTTAAAAATTTAAATATTGAAAGTTGTTAATTTTGTATATAAAAGTCGCTACTTACAATTCCCGGTTTCTCATTATCTTGGTGAAAGAATGCATTCAATGGACGGCCAACGTCTACTTTATAAACATTCTCGCACCATAACAAAAACATTATTTATAGTTTAACCTTTTTTTTTAACCGAGAATAAAGTAGGTTACCGACAGAAGCAAGTAAATGAGCATCTGTAAAATAGAAAAGAGTATGTATAAGTGTAATAAGCTCGTAAACTTTAATCGCTAAGAATGTGATTATCGAAAATCAGCTATTCTTTTGCATATAAACGTGGCACACGGGAGTTATAAATAACGATTTATTATTAAAAATATCGACTCTCGATCGATTTAAATTTCAAAAATGGCCGTCCGCTTATTTCGATGCATAAATAATTCGTCAAAAATTTATAACTTTCACTAAAGTTTCATTTCTGCTTATTAATCGGCGGCGTACCAGTTCGAATGTTTATAAAACGAAAAGGCCGGCGCATATCAAATCAAGAGAAACAGAAAGAGAAAAGGAGAAACTCGAAAGAATTGATACACGCGCTTTGATAAGACCGAGAGAGGTTTATAACACCATTTGTAAGAAGGAGGGGGGGGAAGGGAGGGGGTTTAATCGAGGTCGCAGTCGTGGTCGCGTGCGTTTGATTAGAATCGGATTTGCTTTATTTTTAGGGATGTACTCGCTTGAGTGTTTAATTGTCTGGTTAAGCCGTTCCGAAGCCCCGCGATAAGTGTATTTATACCGATGTTGTTGTTGCTGGTACTTGCGCGGAAACTCTTAAAAGCCCGTGGCTGGAAAAATCCTAGTTTACAAAGTTTTCATTTTATGTATACGCGGTGCAAGGTTTTCTCATCGAAAACAGAATATTGAAATATAAAAATTATTAATTACTCTGACCATGTGAAAGTCGAGAAGGTTATATGGCCAATTACCTGAATAAACGCGCAAAATCCATCGAGAAAGTATATTTACATATATAAAATGTGTACGAGGATCATGACTTTTAGACATAAATTTAGTCGCTGTGTGTTTTCTACTTGAATAATTGATTTACAGGAGAGATTTACAACAAAGTCTGCCCATCCTTCTTCGCTAAGCCAGGCATTCCCTTTTTTTTCAACACTAACTCAATTTTATCCTGAAAGAGAATAAAGTTGCAGAATATAATATAGTGTCGACATTTTAGTAAAAATAAATTCCGTCCATAACTCATGCAGAGGTTTCACTTTCTGGTTATAACTTTATAATTTACAGTTCTGTACAGAAAGTGCGTATCATTTAAACAATATAACAACGATATTTTTATTCTTGATGTTTAAAATTCAATCACATTTAATAATACCCGTGAATATATGCTATTGCCCATATACAGACAGCAGGCAACTTTAATATACAACAGTATATCGCGTAATTTGTGCTGTATAAGAACAGATGCTGCGGGCATATGGTTGGCTGTGATTGCAATATCCCTCTATTATCCTCGTCAAAGGAAAAAAAAAGCCCAAGACTGTTTGCTTTTGTATGAAACCGTTGAGTCTATCCGCAGTTTATATATACACGTCCATTAAATCATCGTCATTGATCCACTTCCTCGTATAACTATTATACGAGCATATGATACAACGCGTAATAGCGCAATGATTTACGTACTTAAATACCGTTGCGCATTACCGAACACTCGTTAAAGCCGATACTATTTTCATCATTTGTTTGCAAAACAAAATGCAGTACATATATGCTAACCGATTGTCGTAATTTCGTCGTATTACAGATCGAGCAAAAACCTGCCCACAAGATCCAGCACCAGGAGAACCACGTGTCGCAGATAAGCAAGACCATAGTGTCGCAGGCGAATCACGCGGCCGCCTCCCACGGCGTCCACCATTACGGCAATTCACCCTCGACGAGTCCCCAGCACGTAGGTGGCGATCAGCTGCTCCAGAACGGCCTGCAGACGCGCAACGGCCACGTGAGCCACGCAGTCAACGGGCTGCACTATCAGAAGAATGGCAAGCCATCCAGTGGATCGCATCAACAGCAGCATCAACAGCAGCAGCAGCAGCAGCAGCAGCAGCAACAACAACAGCAGCTCGTGGGCCAGGAATGGAGGCAGCAGGAGGAGACGGGTGGACGGAACGAGGATGGACTGTACGAGGGTTCGGGTGGTCAGCCGATCGTCAACGACGGCAAGCACTCGCTCCTGCAGTACGCCATGCTCAACTTCCGACAGAGCACCGACAAGTCAGTATATATTATTGGCTTTTTACTTTCTTCATTGAGTATAAGGATCCGCGGTTCTTCTTACAATTATTAGTTGACTTTCTATTTATAAGTTTTCTAATGAAGGCAAAGTAATTATTTAGCATTTTTATTGAGAATTGACGTATTACAGTAGTAAAGTATTTAAATAATGTAACCCTCAGAGTCGAAAACAATAACTTAACTAACATAAGTATTTGTTACTTAGCTTAAAGTGGTCTGCGTGTATCGAAAAATCGTAAAGAAGTGTCATATTACTATCGAATTTCCGGTCGTCAACAAAGTAAGCTCACAGATGGAATGTTGAAAGTCTTTGTTCGCTCGTAAGGCATTTAAAGTAGAAAGTGAATCGTATATATATACAGCGGTTTAACACACCTCGTAGGACTGGTATTGTTAGCGACTGATGTCATTTAGGGCTTATGAAATTTAAATTATCTTTTCTTTTTAATAACTTTATCTATCGCTATTGAATTTTCAAATGGAATACATTTGAATAATAATCTAGAGGAGAGAAAGAGGTTAGACACAATAGAGCTCAAGTCATTAATGCACCAAACAGAAGCGATGAATTACTACTTAACAAAAATATAATGATCTAAACAATGACAGAAAGTGTATTACAGTTATATGACATGCGCTTGACAATAGGTTATATTTTTGAAAATAATAGTGTATTAATCAATTTTTAGAATATCATCCTCGGTGAACAAAAAAATTATAAAACATTAAAGATTAATTGGCCGGTACACGCGAGTCACTGCATCGTGACTTTAGAAAAAACTTTATACGGCGAAAAGTTGAATGAACCGTAACAATGTGTAGGTATATGTATAAACGACAGAAAGTTGAACAAAAGTAATAAAAATATTTACCAAAAACATACGATTCCCGTAAAACGACTGTCCCGAGAATATCGACGACATGCATAAGTATAATACCATTCAATAAAAGTTACAACCAATTCAGTTAAAACCTTTTATCGGCAAAACAAAGTGCGTCGTGTTATTGCAATAAATTCTGTATAGCCGGCGGTCGACAACCTTGTCATAAATGGTTAAGCAATCGTTTAGCCACTCAATTCGCGCGCGCGCGACGATTCCGGAAGTACCACGCGCTACCTACCGGAAGACTTCGTCGGCGGTATAAAGACACGTATTATATTCCCCATCAGCAGCCGCTTTAGCCGTCGCGCACAAACATCAATAAATAACATCCAAATTGCTCTTCTTGCTCGGTCCGAGCTATATACAAAGAATTATTATTATTGTCCCCTGTGCGCGCTCTAAAGGAAAACAAGAAAGTCCGCGTAATACACGTGAAATAATACATTTGAAAAAGGCAGTGAGCGGTGACATCAAGCGAATTCTCCAATAACTATAGACGCGCGCGCGCGCCAAATGTACATTTGCATAATACGCGCTGTATGCGCCCTCGGCTCAAACATTCCGGCTCTTCCATATATATATAGATACATTTATTAAGCGCATCTCTATGTAATTGCATTGAGCACCTTTTGCGTCGAGGAAAAGAAAGCCCCGCGTCTGGATGTATTATTTCACCATATACGAGGCGCCACCGGTTCAACAGCCCGCGCTAACTTCCGCGCGAAACATTTTCGCATCATCCGAGCTCTCGATCGCTTTCATTTCAAAATATCAACCATCCTCGTTCTGGGTCCAATGTTTTCTAAAAAAAGGGGACCAAACGCAACGGGTACATAAATCACCGACAAAAGTGTCCCTTCCATCTCCCGAGAAAAGCCCGAGACCACATAGTACACACGCATACCGCGTGTAATTAATGTCCTTGCACAAGAAGAGTCTCCTTTAAAGTAGCAGCAGCAGCAGCAGCAGAGTCGAGAAAGCATAACGCACAGGTACGCACGGCGCTCCTCGCGGTACATTATTAGTTTGCTCTCTCGCGAAGAAGCTGAGAAGTCCGCCTCGGCAGAGTCTCTCCGCGCATCCTCCCGAATGTGTGTGTGTCTGCGTCCCTCATTCGGAGTCGGCACCGCGCGTTTAGACCAAAGGCACCAGCCTCTTCCTCGAAGTTGTTATTTTTATTTTCTGCAGAGACCGCCGGTGTATGTATACGTGCAGGATTGTCTGTTATTCGTCAAAGTTGTGTAAATACGGTAGCGGCGGCGGTAGCGGCCTCCTCTCGATCATTAAAGTGCCGCGCGCTGCACGTGAAAAAGAAAAGACAACGAGCTGTATTACCGCTCCATCGTGAATATTATTAGCCTTGACGAGTGTCATCCTCGTCGTCTTCGTCGTCGTAGTCGTCATTTTACCGCGAGTGAGGCTTATTTAACGGTTGATGTGACTGCTGTTGCTGCTGCTGCTGCTATACGTGGAATTAAATGTAATGAAATGGGTAGATTGTTTTTTTTTTTCTTTTCTTTTATGGCTTTATTTGTGCAACGGTTCGTATCGTTAGGCTCACGAGAGAGGGCCGCATTACCGCGGAATCCGCGTCGAGAGGCTAATTATTGATAATAATCAATTTGAGCGTTTGTTTTGTCTCTCTCGCGAGAACGATAATTCCACTTGCGGGTTCATTTATATATCGCTACTTAGCCGCGAATATAATTTACATCCTCCTTTCCAAGTTAATTCGTGCCGCTGTGTATATGCCTTATACCTTTTTTTAATAAGCCAAAATTACTCGCTCATTTACATTCCACTATTTAAACTCTCAACCTTTGGAACAAAAAGAAAACAAGCAGGATCGGCAAGAATTAAAAAGCACACGCTGCTTCGTGTTGCAGATTCGAGATGCTGAAGACGGCGGACGGTTCGATAAGCGGCTCCCTGAAGGTGATCGAGTCGTTGAAGGGCAAGAAGAAGGGCAAGAAGGGCAAGAGCCAGGACGGTGCCGAGTGGACGTGGAAGGAGCAGGTAGACCTGGTGAAGTATTCGCCTATACCGATAGAGCAGAGTCTACTCAGACTGGAGCAGGAGCTTAGCTCACTGTCGGTCGAGTGTTTCCTCTGTCTCATGCGCTACATGGGCGATCAGCCGTTGCCGTCCGACATGAGCGAGGTCAAATGCGTCTACACGATCCTAATGGTGAGTACTACCTATATATATATATATATATATGTATACCGAACTGCTTGCTGCACGTGTCTCTATCTCTCTCTCTCAGCATACACTCTGCCACACTCGAGAGAGCTAAAAACTAGCTGCTGCAACGATCGTTAGAGATCGAGTCCTCGACTATACTGCACAGCGGCGTGGCTTCTTTTTGTTTCACTTATTCGCCCTGACCGCCTTCGTGCGCGGATGCAGCAGCGCGCGCACCTCGACATCCCATTTGCCTGGCCGCTCGCGCTCTCATAGTTAGCGCGCGGAACTTTATTGGTCCATTACTTATAATCGCTCGGCTCCGGCATTGTGTTTTCGACTCACGAAAAACGCGGCATTCTTTTTTTTTAAATTTTTTCCGCGCGGACTATTCCATTTCCACGAATGCGCCGGCCGACCATTCTCGACTTAACTATTTTTTAACAAACGAAAATTATCCGCGATTCGCGACGAAAGTGGAGGAGTATACGGAAGCCGGAAAAAAAACATCCTTGGATTTGCAGAAAAATAGCTTACGCGATCCCGCCGGCATATTCCAGCTGTATATATACCTGCAGTGAATCAAATGGAAAGCCTCCATAACGATGTCAATTATACTCGCCGCGTAAAAGCGACTAATTAATTTTCCACCGAGCTGCAGTAGGTATTTTATATATATACAAAAATTGCCGCGTCAGCGCGGAACGTAACGAATCGCGATACCAGCCACGGAACAAGGTATATACATATATATACAATAACACACACAGCAGGTGCACCGCAAAACGGTTTCCGCGCCGTACCGCGAAAATCCACACAACGATATAGTTCCGATAATCATCTCGTTCGTCTTTCCCCGTCTGTCCCCAGCACTGCCATAAATTCGAGCTGCTCCGCGACGAGGTCTACTGCCAGCTGATGAAGCAAACCACCAACAACAAGAGTCCGAATCCCGACAGCTGTCAGCGTGGCTGGCGACTGTTCAGCATAATAGCGGCCTACTTCACCTGCAGCGAAGGCCTCAAGCCCTATCTGAGCAAGTACCTAGAGACCGCGGCCTACGACAAGAGACGAGCCTATCACGGCACCGCGACGGTCTGTCTGCAGAATCTTCGCAAGACGGTCAAGTACGGGGGCAGGAAGAACGTACCGAGCGTCGAGGAGATTATGGCCATCAGTGCGGGCAGGAACGCCAAGAGGCAGATATATAGGCTGCCGGGCGGCACGGAACGGGTCATCAACACCAAGTGCACCACCGTCGTACAGGTATTATACTCTCGATATATACCTTGAACACGTGTTATCGTTATAGATTGTTTGTTACCGGTGTTGAATAACTCGAGATCAGAACAGTTAATCGATTCGTGCATTTTGTGCAGGTCGTGCGATGTACACTTTTGAAATGTAAAATTAACATTGGATATAGCAATTTGAACATTTTATATTTGCAAGTCGTAGAAACAACAAAAAATAAATAGTCTTATACAATTTCATTGTTATGCTTCGCAAGTATAGGAAGCACGGTATTTTTATGACGTAATTGTCAACTATATATACTGAAAAAAATTAAGTATCGATATTAAGTGAAGAAGGGGCGCATTCTATTCTTGCGTTCCATTGAAGTGCTATAACAATTGAAATTACAAAATAGCTATATAATGTTACGCGTAGTGCCTTCGGAGCCCACGATTTCGATTCTTTATATATCTGCAGCTGACTGCTTTTTTTATGCGAAAAACTTTTGCTCTAGGCGTAGAGAGAAAGTCCAGGTCGCATTTAACGTTTTTTTTAACTCTTATATATATATATATATATATATATACACCGAAACACTGATGGGTGTATTTATAAAGCTTATGTAATGGAATCAAGTCTAGTTGCAATATATTTTTTGCGCGAGAATTTGAAAACTTACAAAACTAGCAAAATAAGAAAGTATAGAAATACAAGCGAGTTTTGTATTCATTACGCTTAGCTATAAAAACTTAAAAGGACTCCTTTCAGTTGAAATATTTTCGAATATTTAAGTGTTCTCTTCCTCTTGCAAATAGAGACACTATAAAAATTAAACATTCTTGGTATATATATATATTTAAAAATGAAACGTTGTTCTGCCACAGGATGTTATCGAAGAAATGTGCAATATTATATCGGTAAGAAGTCCTCACGAGATGGACGAATTCTCGCTGTATTGCATAGTCGACGGGGACGCGTTCACTATGCCTTTGGCAAGGGACGAGTACGTATTGGACGTAACGACGGAACTGCACAAAAATCATCAGCTCTTCTACTTGATTTTCTGCAGGTAAATTATCCTTCCGCCGACTCGAGTATACACATATAACAACCATAGTCATTTCAGCTCTTTGCTCGTCTCGTTATATTCGTATAAACCAATAAATGTTTTTCGATGCTGCACAGATCTGTTTGGTACTACCCGTTGCGTCTGGACGCGCCATTGTACGTCGAAGTTGTCTTCAATCAAATCGCACCGGATTACCTCGAAGGCCTATTATTAGTTTTACCCGGGGAACACTTACCTCAGGAAGTCATTGTAAGTCTTCCATTATTTGTATACAGACGAAATAAACATACACCGTAAGCGCGAGTATAATTCGTTTGTAATAACGCATGCGATTCCTTATTGTTTGCAGTACGACATGGCGCAAATCGCGGCGCTCCTTCACAGAGCAGCAGACTCGAAGAACGAGAGGGAGGAGCCGACGACGAAACGAATCAAGTACCTTTTGCCTAAGCCGGCGCTGAGTTTGAGAGAGCCGAGGCCACAACAGTGGGCCAACATGGTACAGCAAGCCTGGTCCAATGTACAGCACAATGCCATTGCGAGCTGCAAAGCCCAAGTACTTGGTAAGAAAGCTGCAGTTTTTCTTCTTACTTTTAATTTCCTTTCTCCCTATCTCGAACTTTTTCATTGAATTTACTTGTACGATAACTGAATATTGTTTGTTGCAGAAATACTTTCGAAATGGCCGCTGTTTGGTTCGAGCTTCTTTGCGGTTAAAAGAGTGCCGGAGGGCAAGGAAAAAGGCGGCGACCACATTCTAGCTTTAAATCGACACGGTGTCCACTTTATTGACCTCATAACACACGTACGTATCTTGTATTTTCGATCTAATTCAATGAAATATAATAATACTGATATACAAAATCATCGATATTATATCTTCGTTACGCGATAGGCAATATGATTTATATATAGCTTTTTATTTCCAATCTTATTTTTAATAAGAACTTGCTACATTTAAGCTGAAATTTTTAAACTGATAACTTTTGATTATTTCTTTTTAAAAAAAAGAGTATTGATCGTCTGCAAAAGTTAATTATAAATTAAAAAAAAAATCTATATAAATAACAAATGCAATGAATTGACTGCAGGAAACACTGTATCACTATCCGTACTCGGAAGTGATATCGACCCGTAAGGTGAAGTCCGAGGAGGGAACCCTCTACCTGGACATGAAGTGCGGAAATCTCATGCAGCAGCGCATCACGAGGCTCCAGACCGAGCAAGCCCACGAGATATCACGCCTAATTCGCCAGTACATCACGATGGAGCAGAGAACCACCAACAATCAAGGAGCACCGCCGATCGGTTATGGTCTCAGATAAATCGCGTGGGGCCACCTCCATTTGCGATAAAAGCACAATGACAAGAGCGATCAGAGGACTGTTTTTCACTCTCTGACGCACAAGGGAAGAGGAGGAGGAGGAGGAGGAGAAACGGAAGTGAAGCGAGATACAAGTCAAATTATGAATATTAATTATATATTTTGCAAGAAAATGCTCAAATCAATCGAATTTTATCGGTTATCCCATATACAATGTAAATACGCGTAGTGACGATTAGTTAATGAAGCGCAGATCTTCCTTTTTTTTTGTACTTATAATAATTAGCTAAGGGCTATTAAATGAAGCACACACATGCGTGCTCGGAGAGATATACGTTGCGGAGAGTCTGGCGAGTCGATGACCGGATGTTTATAGTGCGGAAACGATGAGAGACGCGTGTTCGGCTACTTAGGGACGATCAGAGACTCTGTAATTTGTTCGCCGCGAATGTTTTCCAGATAATCATGTTGGTGTGTTGATGAACAAAGAAGTTGAGAGAGAAGAAAATAATGCTCAAATTGCGAGGAATGATTAACGATCAAGTTTATCTTTTTCTTGTTTTTTTTTTTAATTGAAAATTATACATAAAAAAAGTTGATGCATTTATTGCGAATCCACGCGTGGATTCGGTCGGTATATTTCAAAAACAAGTCGATAAGTACGAGACTTTATTATTTATATATATTTACATATATAAAGTGCAGCGAAAAATAATTGTACACTATTGTTTCACTTTATTACGGTACAATTTAAATGGAAACATGAGAAGTTACACTAATAATATCGATTTAAAAAAAATGTCTTATTAATGAACAAAACTAACCGTTTTGCGATTGTTATTTTCTGATTATTAACACTGTATTACATGCGCATATACCTAAGTGTAGAGATGAGGAGGCGAAGCGACGTTGAAAGTTTGTATTAAAAAAATTGATATTTTAAAATGCCGTTTGTTTATCTTTTTCATTAACCTTGTCTTTATTTTCACTTGGTCTGTAACACATTTATGTTTTACACGAAGATATATAAGGAATATCTATATATTTCTATGCATTTCGTTTCAAGAAAATAAGAAATAATATACATATTCTCATCAAGATGCTCGTCGATGATATTAGCAAAGTTGATAAAAAAATATACAGTCTTCACTTTGGTGCATTACAAAATTCAGTACTGGTTTCATAATACATATATATATATATACTTAACAAAAAATAACATTATACGAGCAACTTTAATAACATTATTAAAATTTCTTTATATAAAACATACTCTTTTATCTACGACACGCTAAAATATATATTAATAATTTGACTAACAAAAAACTTTCAATTTCTTAAATATTATAAAGATAATCTTTCTATACTTATATATAAATATTTTTAAATATGTTTTCTGCCACAGCATAGAATGCCATTCTTCAAGGTCGAAAAAGAAACTTTTATTCTAGGAAGTAACAGCAAACATTCAACTATCGTATAAAAACTGTAAAAGTCATATAAAAAGTGAAATAATATATATATATGTATATATATATATGTATATATATATATAGCTTTTGTTCATTCGATATAAACTAGACTGCCTTATTATATATCTGGTTAATAGTTCGTTATCTTATAAATTGATATATATACAGAACATGCAAACTTTTAAAATAGTATATATAAGTTTAAATAGCTCTTGTATTGTTCGAAATACTAAAGTATTTAATAAAACCCCTTGATACCGAGATTTATTACACATAAATTAAGCATGCATAAATAAATTTTAAAAATAATTTAGCGCAACTATTTAACAAAACACTTTTACAATGTATCATCAAAGTATATATATTTTATCGTAGTGAGAATTGTTACATTCTTTAAAAACATCAAAAATGCTTTTCCAAATATATTTTAACCTTCTGACAGCCGGCATTTTTCCTACTGAAAAAGTGTAACTTTCTCGAAATTTTCCATATAAATGTTTCTTAAGTAATAATATATGTGGGCCGATCATGGAATGACGTCATATGGCGTCATGCCGGCTGACGGTGGTAAAGGGAAATTTTCAAAAATTTTATATCAGCAAAAATTGTTTTCTAAGGGTTTTGAGTGTTGCTGAGAACGATTTTGATACTTATTTTGATCAAAAATGGATGCTATACATGTAATGAATCGGCCATTTTTATCAATTTTGAAGTCAATTCTGACTAGTAATAATACATAGAAAGTAGAGAGACCGATGCCAGACAAAAATACGATATTTTTAAAATTTTTGGTCTGCCATCTTGAATTCGCCATCTTGGAATTGAAAAATTGAAATTCTGATTACATATTTGTGCTCAACAACCTCAAAAACCCAAATGGCGTCATCCCGGCTGTCAGAAGGTTAATCAGTCTATAATTAAAAGATTCAACCATTTAATTATTTTATAAATTACGAACGGCATTTATCGACTTTGGTTATGTCTCTTAATGACTGTTTTCCATTCTACTATAATTCTAAAACCAAAATGGTACTTAATATAACGAGACTGAGAGTTGGAGAAATGTTAAGACTCAGTTAGTTAAAAAAAAATACTAATTAGCATTGAAGTTTAGTGCATTACACACGTTTTCGGACAGAATACAGTTAAAGTATAGAAATAATTTTTGAATATAAAGTTCTTGCATACATAGCAAAACGAGATTGGATTAAAATTCAATTTCTTGGAATGAAATCTTAACAATGCAACATAAAACAATTTGAAAATATTAAAAAGAAAAAATAATAGAAACAGCTAATTCAAGTACGTATAATAAATATTTTTATAATTTTTACAATAACATATTTAAATCATTAAATAATATATGTATAAATATAGCATTAAATTTTATAAATTTCGGATGAAATATAATAAATATTTATTTATAATTATATTGTAATTCGGAAGTATCACTTCCAACACGATCAAACATTATAAAAATTTTTCGAATGTTAAATAATTTTTACGAGATTAAAATGCATAGGTATACAAAAATGCCGCGATGGACGAATAAAATTCAAGGAGAGCCTTTCGCTTGTAAACCAATAACATTATACAAACGCCACTTGCTTCCAAGTGAAAATTTCAAATTCAAGCGAGTGCCGAGGTGAAAAAAAACCTCCACTCAGTCCAAACATTTGTCGGAAAAAAAGCCCTCCTCGAAGCCGCAATTTATACTCGTACAAGTACATAAGGCAGAGAGTCAGCGGGGCTCGCGCGCTCAGGGAGTTCCGCTCTTGGTCTTCAAGTTCTGGGGCCAATTGCTGGCGGTGTGCCTGACGTATCCGGGATCGTTGGGCGTGGCCGGGGTCGTCGTTGTCTTCCTGGCGAGGCTGTTAGCGGCGGAAGTTTGAGTGGCCGCCGCGGTCGTAGTCGTCGTCGACGTTCTCAGCACGTCGAAACACTCCTCCAACATCTCGATCTCGTCCCGTGTGTCTGGACGGCGCTGCTGTTGCTGCGACTGTAGCAGGTCCTCGGACTGGGTTAGCCGATAGCCTCGCGAACGACGCGGATCGGCGAAGGACACGTCGCGCTGCCTCTTTAAGATTCCTGGGGAAGAGCCGCGCATTCGCGTCGGCACGTTGTCATACTGACTTGAATCGGAATACCTGCAAGCAATCTTTGCCCCTGCATGTCGGCGTTGTCCGGCGACCCGACAAAAAATCGGGTAGAAGGCTACTTTTTTTCCCCTATCTTTCTTTCTTTTCGTTTCTTTGCTTCAAATACTTGCTGATTGGTGTGTGATAAAAACATCGTGCGAGAGACAGTGGAGAGCATGAATTTACAGGATTGTACTGCTCCTGTTGTTTAGTTTTTATCGTTCTTCGGTGTATTTTTTTGTGAGATATTGAGAGCAAACGCTTCGAGTGCGAAGGAGTTGAAGGAAAGTCGACGATGCTTTTTGTCGATCGATATTGAACGATTGAGAGAAAAGTGAGATTTGTCGTTAATGATTGTAGAGAATTGTTTTTTTTTTTTGCGTGTTTCGTGCGGATAATGAATTAAGTGACAAACAAAGTTGTTGTATATATAAGGTAAAAATTCAAAATAGCGACTTTATTACAGTATTTAATTTGAGAAGCTATAAAATTCATAAAAAGTTGAAGAGGAGACTTTTGATTTTGTAGCAAATAAGCTTGCTTAATTAAACGATACAATTAGTTAAAAGAGAAAAATAATAAGCAAAATATTAAAACTAAATAACTAAAGTAATTATATTAATCATTCAGTATTTATGAAAAGCTATATTTACAATAAAATTATGATCCATTAATTTTAACTCTTTTGGTATTAAAATAATATTAAATTTTGTACTTTTAATATTTTCATGTACTGTCATGATCTCTGTGAATATTATAAGTTATTTATATATCATTAAAACATTCACTTTATTAGAAGTTGAAATATATTTAAAAAAAAAATATCCTTTATTAACATCTCATAAACAAAGACAATACAAACTTTTAAACACCAATAATATAATAAACAATTTAAATCCGAAGGAAATATAAAGTTTCCGTCAACGACATATTTCCTGAAGACCGTATAGCGCATCCAACACAAACACACATTTCCTTCGTGAAAATGCGGTGTGCGGTGCGTCTCCCTATATAAAAAGTGCTTCTACCAGACTTTTTGCGTCAAAGCGTGTGAGCGTAAGCGTTTCCTTTTCTATACACCCAAAACTACGAAAACCAATTAAAGAACAGAGCACCTCCACCTTGAAAACAGAAAGAGAAAAAAAAACACCACCAGACACCTTTACAAGATACCCGCAACGCTAAACTTGCCTGTAATTGTCGTATCCCCGCTCGTCGTCGCGATCGACGCGCATTATCTTGACGCCAGGATTGACGACCTTGGCGAAGACAGGTCCCTCGGCGTTGCTATGGGTCGGGAACGGCGGCGCCTCGTCAACCTCATCAACCGGCCTCTGATACACGTCGTCGCCTCTGTAATATCCGTTCACCTTCCTCGGCATGTCGTCGCGATCTCTCTGTTAAGTATATAAGTGCACAATACAGAGACATTCACGCGCGTTAATTAGACGTGCGGTGGATGATTTTGAATTTGAAAATAGAATCGATTCAAAGAGGTGTGAGTCGCTCGGTATCTGATTCACTTAATGTACGAGGCACAATTGACGTTTTAATCGCGATAATAAAATTTTCTGATTCACTCCCATTTATCGGTGAATTTATGTTCAATCGGCTGCAATTATCAAGTTAATCGTACCGTCTGTTGTCCCGAGCGTCCACCCCGGCCGTTCTCGATGTTCTGCGCGTACTCGCGCATCTGTCTCTCGGCCCTCTCGTGTCTACGATCCCGATCCTCGTCCTCGATCATCGAGTCGTTCATGCTGTTGCGCTTCTCCGTCATCTCCGGTGTCGGTGAACGCCAGCTCGACACGTTCTTCGGCTCCTTCTCGTTGATCGTCATCGTGGTAGTCGTCACGTACTGCTTGGCTAAGAACAGAAAAATCAACCCGCGATATGTGGAACACGCGCTCCTCCTCGTAGCTTTCCTTTTTTTATTATTAGTGCGTGTGTCTTATCTTTCAATGATATACGTGTAATGGAATTTTGTAAATAAAGGAACGAGGGATTTTTCGTGAGGTTTTTTTTTACTGAAAGACGTTGACTTGTATGTTGCAGAAGCAATTTTTGCGCTTACGCCTAAGACAAGTAGTTTTATCTAGGTTTTTCTTTTTGTTTTGCGAAAGTGAAAGGAGGATGCACGAATGTATTATATACGAAAAATTCCTGCCCTAGAATGGAGCACAAGAAATCATTGATAAAAGTTTAATGTATACGGGTATAGACAAGACTAGCGGTGTAGTATACATTTGCACAAAAAGAGTCGTTTGTTTGTACATTCCGGCAGCTTATGTCGCGCTAGACTCATTCCGCGCGCGATCTGGGATATGCAAATGCACTGTTATTCCTGAGCCATTTGATTTTTCGCAGCGATAAAGTGGCCTGCAGCATTCTTTTCACTCTATAAATTTTTCCTATTATACGTCTATATTTTGCAGGCTAACCTTTTAGAGTCATTAAAAACTTGGTACAATGAACATCCTCCTTTACTTCGAACCTTGTGCAAGCTTCATTACCACAATGAATATTAAATATATGAATGAATCGACAGTATAATGTATAAGGCGCGGAGTGAAGTTGTCGGTAGAACGGTGTCCTCTTTCAGAATTTGTTAATGATTGAAAATGATTGATTGTTTTACATTGAAATTTTTTATGCCACGAGTTTTCTCTATACATTGGCGGAGCTTATCTTCCAATTATTTTCTTCGTTCACTCATTATTAAAATTGAAATATTATTACGCAATCAATAATGAATCACAGCAAATGAAATCATAGTTGATTAATAAAGTAAGCCAATTGGTTTGCTTAACAATTTCATGTCTAAGTTGTTGAAAAAATTATTTTGTGTACAACTTGATTTAGATCAAATGTATGTATAATACGTTATTCCTTGACTGCATGAATGAGTTGAAGAATAAGTTGTTTTGTTCCCATGGTATGTACCAACGTTTATTTTAATTTATTACTCATGCTAAGTATTTTCTTGATGTTTCATAACATATATTAGGTGCACGACCGTGATATTTGACTCACTTTCAAGCATATTTTTATTTTCATTTTCTTCAAAATTCTAAAATATGAATCACCTGCTGCAGGTCAGTTTAGTAATATAATGTACGAGCTGAAAGTTTTTGAAGGTTTGAAATTTGCTTGATATTTTGAAGTTACTTACTTATGTACTAATGAGATGACATTACGACTACTAAGCTGATGTACCGGTTGAACTCGTGTAATAAAAGAAACGAGTAAAACAAGTCCTTCTTCTCAATCGTTAAGAAAATTGAAAATGTTCCAGACACGGATTCACTCAATTTCACATTTTAAGCGAGTGCATATAATTGAAGCGTGGATATTCTCACGTGTGGTACACACATAATGAATTCGCATACATCGATGGATATCACATATTATACAAAGTACCTGTAATATCTCTGATCATCTATAGAGTTGAAGTAAACCATTAAAATATAAAAGTTTATTATTCTTTACGCATAACAGTCAGTCAGAAATATTCAGATACGCTTTAATGGTGATTTTAATGAATATAAGCAAGGTAGAGATTATGGGTCATTGGTATGAATCGCAGGGAGGCGCTTAATGAAATAGGATTTTCCATAAGGTTAAAGCAATGTAACGACACGCAATTAAACGCTCGTTCGTGACTGCTTATTATATATGGCTTTTAGGTTGAGCGTCGCACGTTAGATTTCCATAAAATTAAATTAAGAATAATTAGCTAAAAGTATTGCGAAGTACATGCTGCGGTTACTTCACGTTGACCCGCGTGCTCGAGCGCTTATTATGGACGTGTACGCATCCGTTACATAATTTTGTGTAGCCAATTGTGAATTTTGATTGTGTCGCGCGGTGACCACTTGGATCTCCTGCTTTGATATAGTTAGGTAATAGCAATATTCTGTTTATATTAGTTTTGGTACGCATCCATATGTCTTTCAAGTACTTAACAATGCGAAATACATATATAATAAAAAAAAATCATCAATTTTCAATTACATAAATAATTAAATAAAATAAAAATATTAGTAATTCGAATAAAGATTTCTAAATTATAAAGGACTATGGAGTGGCCACCGCGAACGAGATTGTCGAGGGAATAGTATACATAAATTTTGAACAACCAACGATAAATTTTGAGCGTAAACAAATCCTTTAATGAACAAATCTATGACACACAGGTCGTGTTTATACAGCAGATATCCCTTAAAACTTACAACGCGATAATGCCAATTATGTTTCAAATTTTGAAGCACTAAAATTACGCACACAGAGACACGAACACAAAGGAGAAAACAAATGAGAATAAAAAAAAATAAAGAAGAACAGGAACAGGAACACGGACTTAAAAGTCCTTTCGCGCGGTAATTACGACAGACCTTGTTCCTTGGCGGTGATCGTCTGGGTGCCGTCGTGTTTTTTCTTGCCTATGATTGGGCTCATCGTCATGTCGACGATGAAGACCAGAGCGGTGACGAGGCAGAGCGTGCCAAAGACCGCGGCGTTGTCGATCAGGTCGCTGGGTACGCTGTCGATCGAGGCCAGCGACAGTGCGCCGACTATGCCGAACAGGATCACGCCCGTGCCGAGCAGGAATACTTCCTGAGGAATTCGCCAAGGATCTTAGCTTGTGGAATATGGTTGATTGCACGTGCTCTCGAGAGAGAGAATGTGTAGCGATGCGAATGAAACTGATATTCTTATTGTGATTCATTGGGAGTTAGGTTTTTACGCGCTAAATGTTTTAATTTAAAATACACTCTGAAGCTGCATTATAAAAGATTTACAGTAAGTAGAGTAAGATTTAGTCTAATAGAGTTAATTATTTCGTTTATTAGATATATTTACTCTAAACACACTTCTAAAAAATGTGTTAAAATCTACCAATAATATTTAAAGTTTATACACAGTTGGGAATGATTTAAAGCTTCTGGTTTCGTCCTTTGTTATGTGAATTCACTAAAAATTGATAAAGATCTAAGATTGTTTTAGTCTCATTATATGATCGTTGTATTTATTTGTAAAATTGAAAATTCTCACGCGAGTTTTGATTAGTTTATCAAAAATATGATTTATAATGAACCATTCACTGTCTCATTTATATCATGCATAAGTTTAATTTGAAATTTGTTAGCCTAAATCTAACATCAGAGTACAAAACCAGACAAAATTCAAAGAACAATAAAACGCAGAAAGTGATCTATTACAGTCACGAAATGATTCACTGCGATAGAGTAATTGCTATTTATTACGTTATAAGACGTATACGTAATAAATTGAATTTCATTTTTCCTGATTCGATAACCATTTTTTTACAATGATAAAATATGAAGTCGATCTTATCGTCGATCGCGCGAAGAAATAGTAAATTTTGAACTCGCCTCTAAACGCGCTAAAAATAGTTTCAAATTTTAATAATTAAATGTGATGCGCGCAGTTTTGCAATGGAGTTTAAAGGAAAATTGCATATTTTCCACGATTCTAAGCGCCGTGTATATTCCTTAAAAAAAAAAAAAAAACATCAGCACTTAAAATAGAAAATTAGTTTTCTTTCTTCTTAACGATCTCCCAAGTCATTTCAACCTGCACTTTGCGCCAAATAAAAAAAAAAGCCTCCAGTTCCATAGCTTTATCGCCAATTAAAAAGTATTCGCGCTAAATTACACCGTGAAAAAATATTTCCATGAGAAACTCCAGCCGCAAACATCAATGACCGAATAAAACGTTAATTAATCGTTTCACAAGGGGGAAAATTAGTCACACACACATGCACACAGACCGGGGCGATTCCCCCGCTGCCAAAAAAGGCTCCGACGCTGCACAATCAAAATTATATCCCATTGTTCGTTCACGTCGCATCGTCGGCGCGCAAGGAAGGTTTACCTTCTCTTCATCGAATTATTTAGTTCCCCCGAATCCTTCACCGTGCCTATATCACATGCACACACCAGAAGAAGAAAAAAAGCATCATAGGAGAGAAGCAGGACAGGCGTATATATATATATATATATATATATA
>UELV01180905.1:0-12150 GCA_900490015.1 Megastigmus stigmatizans
TGTGTGTGTGTGTGTGTGTGTGTGTGTGTGTGTGTATTGTAATTAGCTGGCCTATTTAGATTGATGCGAGCGATACGCTACTATTTAGTGCCTTTCGTGGGGCCCACATTCGGTCAGATCTCTCTCTCTCTCTCTCGCTCTGCGTATACGTATATCGAATTATTACGGGCTGTTGCATTGCCACCGCAGCTGCAAACCTCGTTATATTAGCCTCACACAGCTTTCGTGTGCTGCTACTGCTTGTGCTGCTGCTGTTTGAACGAGTATTAAGGTGGTGTATGCGATGTGAAAGGACACGTAGGATTAAGGTGTATATATATATGTTTGATTGAGTATGTTGGATTGTCAAAGATTTCACTGCAGCGTAGTAGTGGTACATTTAATACACAGGCTATAGATTATGCAGTTCGAAAAGGAAGAACTGAGTTTGACACAGCTGTGCTTTATCGGAATGTTTTCTTCATAAATAGAAAATGAAATAGAAGCTTATTATACGTTGCAAATTCAATAAAGTCTTGACTTGACAAACCTAATCAGGATTCAATGCAATGAGCTCAACTGCATACGCCTATCGTAACAAAAGAATGAAATTACTCTTTTTCTGGGTACATAAATCCACGTGTATTTTTATGAGTTTACTTGCGTAATACCTGAGCATTTGTGCAAGTTTGAAATGAAAATTATTTGTATTATCGGTAAATGTCACACATTCTTCCATTCATTATGATTTATAGAGCATACTATAAACACCAATTTCACGTCAACCGCATGATTTAACTCGATGATTAAATTGACTTCACCGACTAAATTTCTACTTAATTATTTCGCAATTCGGCCAAGAAACCCGTATAGTTGGGACACCATATTTGCACCGTGAAGCCTCAATAAAATTACAACGCAAACATTCAGCCTTATACCGAAAGCTTTTCGCTCTTCACTCCATATACCCGCATCTCTCTTTTTTCCCCCTCGCATCCATTGCGCGGCCGACGATCGATCTAAAAAAAAAAAATTCCCACATGGAGTTCCACGCGCGTTTTCTCGCAAACGCGATAAATCGCCTTGAAACCTTGTTTCCTCAAAGCGCCGCGTGCCGGCAGCTCCTACATACACACACACACACACACACACACATATATATACGAAAATAGCGCGTCTCGGTTATACGAATCATGATTTTGCAATCCCTCGGAAAGCAGCCGTTCTCTCTCTCTCTCTCTCTCTCTCTCTCTCTCTCTCTCTCTCTACGCGCGACTTTATAGGAAAACTCATGTACCCCAACACACGTATATACAAATAATCGATTTCCATGAAATTCGGTAAGTCGCTCATTGCACAATTTATAGCATCACATGAGCATAGAAAACTTGAAAGGTCAGAGCCGCGCGGTTACGTTAGTGTGGCGGTGGAAAATCTCTCGCGTGCAGGCTTACGGCCGGAGCTGCGAGCGTAATTTCAGTTCAAGTTTTATCGCTCGTCCTTCGACTCTGCATGTGTGTCGTGTGTGAATGTATATGTGTATATACGAAGCTACCGGCTTAACGTTGGGCTTTGCTTTATACTCTCCCTTGTGGCAATTTTGATAGAAAACGTTATATATATATATATATATATATACGCGGGCCTCGTCTCTATGCGATTTCGGCTTTTAACGATCCGGCGCGGATAATATCCCGCCAAATTAGTGAACTTTTTGGGGGAAGAAAAAAAATGTATTGCAGTTGCCGAATGTGAATCGGCTGGTGCGGATATGGTTTCGTGCTCGCAGCTGATGCAGCGAGTTTCCAACGCGGAGATAATAATTAGATTTGACCTATAGTGAAAGTGATTTATCGTCGGTTCGTATTTTTACGGATATGTACGCTTCCTCGGGATCGTGTTGTCTTCTCTCGCGCGCTTTCAAATTGAATTTCGTGATGTCGCTCTCGGATTTTCAGGAAGATAAACGTGTAGAGGGAGAAGGGTTTCGAGCGAGCGCGTAGTAGTTGGAAGTGGCACAGCGCGAGAAAATCTAATTTTCTTATTTTTTTAAATGCTATTTGCATTGCTCCCGATGCTTGGAATCATATTTACTGCACCTATAGCGTACGTTACTCGCACTTACCCGTGTGA
The DNA here is from genome assembly GCA_900490015.1 of Megastigmus stigmatizans. NCBI lineage: Eukaryota > Metazoa > Arthropoda > Insecta > Hymenoptera > Megastigmidae > Megastigmus > Megastigmus stigmatizans. The sequence continues at coordinate 2,113 of UELV01180905.1, forward strand.
TGGATTTTTCTAGTAAAATTTAAAGTTTGTGATAAATTTTCGAACAATGCGTTTATTTGTAAACATGGAAAGGAAAGCAAATTAATTAGTTAGTAAGAAACGGAAAAAGTTTCTTTTCTACGGGCTGTTGAAAACGACTGCCTCTCAGTGCCATTTAATTTTTGCTTGTTATACGCTTTAGAATGGAAATTACGTCGCGCGCTTCGAAAAGTGGCATAAAGCTATACGGGCGCAAAGAACTTTTCTTTGGTTATTGGCGTTGCTTTTAATTTGAAAAGTGTGCGCGCGGGCTACTCGTTGCGAAATAAAACGACGACGCGTTTCTCCTCTCCTCTTCTTTATTTTTTCTACGTGCGTCATTGTTAGAAATGCTGGTTTGCGAAAAGAACGCTTGCTAGAATGTTAATTGTAAATGTTTCTAATTTGGAAATATTGCATTACTTGAGCTAGAACTAAGTTCTAATGCTTTTTAGGTGTAAGCTTTCTCTGTTATTTAATGAAATACTATATTTAACTCATATAAAGAACAATGTGAGCGAAATATCCCATATATATATGGCATCGTAAAAAATGTAGGTTATAGAAAAAAATAATTACATTTTTTCTGTTCATTTTTACAGTGCACGCACTTATTTTCTCTCTCATTCCTTATTACTGGTATTAAGTATTGACAATGTGTCCTTTTTTTCGTATAATTACTATTTATAATATGCTTAAATTAGCGAAGTCTACTGCTAACAACTTTCAAGCTCATTTTTATGATTTAACGATTTGTGTTGTAAAGCCACAAGTAATGGTAATCGTTTAAAAACAATACACTATTAAATGAACAATAATTATAGTATTAATTGCTTTCTCGTTAATTTTGATTGCGTCAATTCGTATACATAAAACACTGCATAATTCTAAGGCATATAGAATGAAAGGCATAAATTTATTGAATTGATTTTTTTTTATCATAAAAACGTGGTTAATGTGAGATCTCAGTTTTCACATTCAGCATTAGGAAAACATGAAAAATCGAAGGCTTTGAATTCATGCTCCGAATATATTCAGGAAAACGAATGTACTCTTGTATGATAGGTATACCTAGAGTTACCCGAAAAAAAAACTCACCGAATCTCACGTAAACAGTATTTTCTCTTTGAGTGCACTGCGCTGCGCTGATTGGAATTGGACGATGACAAATAAAAAACGTCTCATGCTTTTCGATTTAGGAAAATTCGTATTTGTCCCTTTTCTCTCTCCGTCTCCTAAAGTTATATACTAATAAAAATTGTTACAAACCGTCGTGGATATATAGACGCGCATGTAACATATACAGAAACGTGTAAATAGGTGTAGGAGGGAGGGAAAGAGAAAGAACTCGCGCATATACACACGTCCTATCAGCCCATTGTGCCCGATAAAGCCATTGTACGTCGACGGGGGCCTCGGTTATGAGCGAGCATAAAGTGGAACGTCGGCTAGAGACCGTCGATAAAAGATCGGCCCGGTGTATCTTTCTCTCTCCCTCCTCCTCCCTTTATCTCGAAACTCTCCCCCTGGAACGTGTACTCTCCCATCGGTAATGTATTCCGACAAACACATACGAATTTCCACCTATACAGTATATACCAACTGTACATGCGCTGTGTATGTGCGTGTGTGTGTTCCGTCAGAATAGATTGCTGATGAGTATATACACCTATACACACGATACACTTGAGTTGCCGAGCCGAGCTGCGGCCTGACTGATAAGAATCGAAGCGTACGCCTCGTACGCCGATTGACGACAAGAGCGATCCAGACGGCTAGGTCTCTATATATATCTGTATGTGTGTGTGTACACACGGTGTTATTACTATATAGGAAGGAAAGAGAGAGAGAGAAAGAGATGGGTGAAGCATGACGGGCGAGATGAAGAATTGATGGGCAAGGTGTAGTACAGCATAGATTGTTGATGAACGATCGGAAAGAGGCGGCGCTTGATAATCTACGCTGAGAGAGATAAAACTCTCTTCTCTGTACGTGTGTGTGTGTGCGCGCGCGCGTGTATGTGTTTTAAACACCGAGGAAAGAGCTTTGAACGTGTTGTGCACACAAACACAATGGGAGGATAATGTAACGATGAATTTTAGTATTGCGATCGCTTTGATTTAATGCGTTTGTGTGTGCGACAGATGCGATCGTTAAACTTACAAGGTGAACCACTTAAGAGAGTAGAGCCCACAGGGTCATACGAATTTTGAGATGATGGGATCGCTTGCTCACTATCCTTTTGTGCTTTCATTAAGGCAACTTTCTAAGCTCCGCTGATTAGAATGTTTTTTTTCTCTCTCTCTCTCTTTCTCTCTCTGGAGAGAGAGAGAGAGAGAGAGAGAGAGAAAATGAAGCAATGAGTGTTTGATGATAAAATGTCATTATGCCGTTTAACGACGAATCCCCAGTGAGGCCATTATATTTAAATCTGGCGTTCGGAAATCTGACGTTTGCTTGTGAAACGAGACGCGAGGTTGGAATAACACTCTACCCGGGCATTTAAGGCAATTACCAGCTATCTATAAAGAAATATAGCCACTCGCATATTGCTGAGATTCCTCGTATACTTTGTAATTGAGCAACTCCGTGCGAAGTGTAAGAAATAGTACATTTCGACACAGCGAGGTCGAAAATTCGAGTGAGGGAAAAATCCTCTTACGCCCTAGTCTCGAACCGTATTTTTCATCACGAGAGCCGTAAAGTCGCATCAAACATGCGATTTTGTGGTTAGAGTGACGAAAAACTCTTTTCTCAATGTATGAGAAAATATAGAAATCTATACTTGTGAGATGACGTTCCGAAGAGGATGACCCTTCTTTATAAAAGTGTGATGATGATTGCATAACCGGTCTTTTAAGGGAGGTGTTGAATAAATCATTGAACGAGCATTATTGAATACGATTTGGATAGCATTTTCGATGAATGCATTATGCGCACATCCCATTAATTTCCATTGTCAGTTATCGATTCTATGCCGATCCACTAATGTAGTTTTCAAGGTATATGCGATTCCATTGAATTGTCCTCAGCCAATATTTCTGTACACACTTTACAACGAGCGTTTTCTTTTTCTCCAGCGACGTTACAAATAAACGCGTGCGAGAATGAATTTCAAACATTTTTCCGCTCGCCAAACGCGTAATTGTAATAAACTAATGTCACAGCTGAGAAATACTCGCCTCTTTCATTTTTTGCTTGTCTACCTTTATTTCGTATTTATGTTATTGTTATATAAACGTGTTGGTTGTCAATTGTTTTTTTTTTATTTTAAACGCTTGTATAATTCACGAAAATATTACGTGTAATATTGTGAAATGGATTTAATAATAAACATTTGTGAATAAACAAAACAAAAATATTACACATATCATATAATCCTAAGAGGTAAAACGAATTTTAATATATCGAAAGACATATGGTACACTCTTTACGCATAAAAATCGATACACTGTGTATTAACAATATCCATAGCTTTCATTTTAATCTCGTGATATTTCCAGGAAACAAGCTTTATCGCTATTTTCATCTGAATTAAAGCACTTCAGAAAAAAGGTCAATCCTTTCTTCGCGCGAAATAACGAATTCATCTTTTAAATGTAAAAGCACTGTATATATAGGTACTTTTCTTACTGTATATATAGGTATATATAGGAATTTATACTCAAATTCTTGCGGTACCGCAAAGCCTTTAGCTGCAAAAATACAACTGAACCGTGCGTTAGTATCGGACTCAAAATCGGCTGCATTTTAATCCTTCACCAAAAAAGCGAAATCTCAAATTCGTGCAAACAATATACGCAACACGATCGACTGAATTTCCAAGTCATATAATATACGTATAAGCTCTTGCACGCGTGCTGCTCGACTGCAATTCAAACATAAAACGCGAAAAAAGCGGTGCTGTACGTTCCTCCCCAAGTTGCATGTAATAACCCGAGACGACTGCAAATAACATAATAACAAGCGAGTATTACGTAAAGCTGCAATCATGGCATGTTGCTGTCTCTCTCTTTCTCTCATTCTCTCTAGCTACATTCGTTGTACACTCCACATTTAAAACCTAAAACGAGTTGGCGTCACATATATACGTTCGCGGCTCGTAAACGTAAAACTCTAAAAGGGGAATTGCACGTATATGTGCAGTTTAAATTTTTTAAACTGGTATTTTTGGCCTTTGGCTATTGGAAATTTTCGGTTTTGATGGATATTTTTAGGTGAACGAGTGTATGTAAGGTAGTTTTGATCGAGCGATCGCTATCTGCAGTCTTGGATTGCGTCATTAACTGTGCATGCACACGTGGTCTCGTAATAATTACGTATAAGGCGCTACTTGTAGTTTATGAAACTATGAGCAAATTTTCGTTATTTGACATTGACTTTAAATACCAAGACATTTATTTGTTGATGCTTTGTCTTCTTACCTCATCAGCTTATAAGAAGTTTACTAATTCATAAAGTACTGCCTCCAATTCATGTATTATATATCAAAACCATTAATTCTATACTAGGTATAGTTTACTGTATAAGTAGGTATAATAATTATTTTAAAATATCTTTGAATTTTAATTTAATAATTTATAACCTCAAAATTGTTATCCAGCCAAGAAAGACTTTTTTTAAATCATTTTTGATGATCGCTTTAGAACATCGAATCAAATGTATCGTTTATTATTCAAGCTAGTCAACTTTATTGCTCGTAATGAGGAAAATGTTTTTTATAACAAGTCGTAACCAAATGATTTAGTGGGTCATTCGTGTTTTCGAGTGAAAATATCACTTTCTGATTTTTAGAGTGTGACATTTTATAGTTTTCAGCTTTCGCTTTCGCAAAGAAGAAGAGGTTTTAAAAAGAATGATCATTATAAACAGCTTTTCCACCTATATTACAGGTATAATCAAAATTGCAAGCGTCATTCTTATTTCACTATAAGAAAAAAAAAAAAAAAAAAAAAATGGACTTTGTTGAAACGTTATACAACCTCAAAATGTTATAACGCTTTAAGAAACACTTTTCATCTACATGAAAGAAACCAAAATATATAGAGTTTCGAGCAGAGGTAGAACATTTAAATAACAACCCATCAACCTCGTTCAAGATTTTGGTCAAAAACAATTGGGTTTACACGCGGACATTAAAGTACAAGAAATATAAACGCGTACATCCAGAAACGTAGAACAAGCCGTTTACCAAATGAGTTGAGCTCCGGCTCCACGTCGTCTTTCGCGTTAAAATGCAGAAAGGCCATTACTACTTTGCCGGTAGTAACGACCCGGCGCGACTCTGAAAGCGCGTCCTTGCGCTTCTTTCGTCGAGCGAACTTTAAACGCCCAAGTCAGCGCGTCGCTCTCCATTGCTCTCCTCTCTCGTATCTCGCCAGAATACGTATTCGAAGCCAAGTCGCATTATAATATAGAGAAGATCGTAAATTATACCAAGTCTCAATGAACAGCTCCAAAGCGCGTATTGCCCTAGCCAACGGACGACTCGGCGAACGAAAGAAAAATTAGCTCTTACAAGCCTTGTAACCGCTTGTATAGGGTTTGACGACGTGCGTGGCACACACGTGTACAGCGATGAAATGACTTCTCTCCATGATGTGTGTATACAAACATCACCACGACCACCGAGAATAGAAACGTCGTGTTTCGGGGTAATAAGAGGCGAAGCTATCCGGGTTTTTCGGCTCTTCTAAAAGAAAAAGGGCGCAACGACGACGATGTGGCTATAAAACACATAGGCGAAAGTTTTTTCTCTCCCTTTCGCGCCGTCTTTTCTCGCCCCGTATACATCACACACACACACACATATACACGTATATGCGCTAACGTGTACACATGACGGTATGCATGTGTGTCGTGGAGGGGCAACACATTTACAGAGAGAGAGAGAAAGAGAGAATCGCACACTACGGGCATTCAACAAGTTTTTTCTCTCCCTTTCGCGCCGTCTTTTCTCGCCCCGTGTACATCACACACACACACATATACACGTATATGCGCTAACGTGTACACATGACGGTGATGTACATACGTGTGCTCCGGCAGCGGCATGTGTACGATTTCCAGGTCGAGCCGCCGCCACCGTCGCCACCGTCGCCACCACCACCACCACCATCGTCGTCGTCGTCGTCGTCGCCGCCACCATTTGCCGCAACTCTGATACGTACACATCGGAAGTTCTGTCTATCGGCCAGCTACTCTCTCTCCCTCTCTCTCTCTCACTCACTCTCTTTTTCTCTTTCTCCCTCTATAGCACGACTCTCCATGAATATGTCGCAAGCTATATACTTAAACGAGCAAACGGCGAATGCCCATATAGGTCGACGCGGTTAAATAGTAAAGCGGTATGTGTGGTGTGGATGTATGCGTGGTGCTGTGTGTGTGTGTGGAGCTCTTCAATCGCGCGAGCCTACTCTATACCTTTTATGCGTACCGCTGGAGAGCTTGTATGCTAGTTTTGACTCTCTCTCTTTCTCGCGCTCTGTGCAAGGCCGGTGCAGACGAATGGATGGAAAAAGGGGGGCCGATGTTTGGGATCTCCAGGGCAGATTGCCACATCGTGTACACATACATATATATACGTGTAAAGTATATAGAGGCGAGTGCTTGCTTATTCCCTTTGTCGCCTCGGCTTCTGCTCGCTGTATAGAAATGGAGGATTTCTGGATACCACTTTTTTTTTATGTTTTCCTTATTCTTTATTCGCTTTGCTTGTGTTTGAAGATTTTTATTGTGCCTCAATGGGCCTGTCCGTATTATTGTGTATCACAAAACACTTGTCTGGCCTATTCTTATTGTTATTTGTAATAATTTATTGAAGATTCGGGATCGGATAGACGTCTGGACCCATAGATGATATATTATACAGAGACCAATATAGAAATTGGAATGTGTTTTCTAGTTAATTATCGATTTACAAAGCTTGTATTCAGAAACTCTTCAGTAACTGTTATTTGAAATACCTCCGCTTATTGCAAATGTAGATGTTCCAACCGTAAGAGTTACGTTGAAGACGTGGCAATATTCCATGGCGAATCCCATTAAGCAAAAGGAAAGTTGAGAGAATACCAGGTCAAAGTTCACAGCGTAATATAGATAATACGCTGTACGTGTTTGTCTATATATATACGTATAGATGCAAAGAGAGTCCAGTTCAACACACCCGCTGTCTTTTATGCTGAAAAGTTTGACTAGGAGTGTTAACGGGGTCAAATTTTGTTTCGAATCCATAAATTTTCGCCTCTGTCGTTGAGAGAAAGAGCAAGTCTCGAGCGTTTATCTTCCGTGGAACATCCCTTATTCCACAGTCTTCTCTAAAGTATCGCAAACTATGAAAACTTTGGCAAGAACGTCGTAAAAGAGTAGCGTTTTTGTTCCTTGAAAAGCACTTATTTTTAAATGGCGTTTAACTTGCAGTAATATAAAGTGTTTTATTTGAATGACGCCAAACCCTTATTTCTAGCAGATTTCTTCTGACTGGATTTCTTTGATATAATGTGAAATGAAGATATACGAAATATAACTTCACCCTTGTAAAATTTAATAATACAAAATATTGCAGTTAAAGGTTTGTTATTTTGACCTGCAAAACACTTGTATGCCCATTCATTAAGACTGTAACGTCGACACAAAATAAGGCCATTAACAAAATTAAAAATTTTCCCAAAGCCATAGTAAAATAGCTGGACAGAGGCTGATATACACATATACTTCGTGCAGGGATAATGTAGAGGACACTTCAAAGGGGGATAAACTCCATTAGCGGCTCTTTCCCGGGCTTTACGTTACACACGAAGCACAAAGATCGACGCGAGCCTCGAAACCGCACTACATGGCTCATACTTCGACACACACACACACATGCACATGCTTGAGTGTAAATGAACTCGTCAGCCGCACGAAAATCCTCTCCAACTTTAAACGAAGCCAAGACATGAAGGATGACAGGTGCAGGAGTCGATTTGTCGATCAAAATTAGGTGTCGAGAAAAAAGTATACAGGCGTCTATCCAATTTTCGTCAGAAATGCCTTACTCATTGTTTATACCTGAGCATATATAAACATGTATACGCTTGTAGACTGTGTTTTTTTTTCCTATTTCGACGACACGTGCGATTCTGTGTGGCTGCTTAGCTACTGTCGGTTTTGTTTGGCTGGACTTTTTAAAGAGCGCGAGAATTTTACTTTTTCTTTGCTGCAGGGGATTTAAACGAGGATCTCTCCGTTTAAACGGTAGCCTTCTTTTTTTTAGGTCAGCCCAAGATGATTTGGATCATGTAGAATGTGGTGGAATGAGCTTTTTTATAGAAGTGCTCATGTGCTTTACAAGCTTCTACTTTTTTTATGTGGACAGTAATTAGTGATAGTTGTGTTAGCTGTATTAAAAAAATAACTTTTTACGTCTACATAAATGTTCATAAGCTGCTGACGAATGGCATTAGGGAAAGAAAAGTTCCTATGATGTTAATGAGTCATTTAATTAAGCGGAACTTGTTCCCAATCACGATAATAAAATAATAATATTAATCTTTAAAATTATATGTGTCAACAAATTTGTCCTTGCGGTTTCTCCAAGGTCAGTTTTGTTTTGACTACTCATATTGTAAGTATAGCTACTTGCATTGAAAGCTAAAATATGTGAAAACAAACATGGAGGGCTTAATTTTTTTTTAAAGTTGATTTATAATGACAAAAAATTATCCGTATAATCTTCAATGTTCCCTTGAAATAATCCCTTCTATTCTTTTTAGAATAAGTGAATATTTTATGAGGCATGGAGATGAAAAATAACATTTTTACGATGATAATATTATAAAGCTATCTATATTTAACTATGCATTTACTTTAAGCTGTAAAAGACTTATAAGATAAAAATTATTTATGATTAAAATTTTTGTAATAATTCACGAAGAAGATAATATGATTTATCAATCTGATACTAAATCTGCATTTTAATTTTAAATACGGTAGCACTAATAATTCAATCCTTCCAGTATTATCTTCTCATTAAATTTTATCTTGAGTATATAAACCATTTTTAATTTGACTTGCTTGAAACACACTTTAACACATATTTTTCCAATTAACAGAGGAAATAATTATACTACTCTTGAATCGATGGTTTCATTTTGCACATACGGTTTCGTACTGACCTAATTAATAGAAAATACCAGAAGAGTTTTCTGCTCTCTACATACGCGCCAACAAACAGTGACACTAGAAGGAATGTTCAAATACATGAAATGCACATTACACGATAATTATATCCACAATTCCAGAAGCTTATGGTCTTGCGAGAGAAATGTTTTTAATCAGCCTAATGCTAATGCATTATTGAAGCGGCGTGTGTATGCAGTTGAGGCGGCTCATCGATTTTCAATTATCTAAACAATGCATTATTAAAAGCGATTGCGATTCGAAGTACTTGACGATACAATCGGCGCTACGCTCGGCGTCACACTCGATTTACTTCTCCGGTATAATTAATAACCGTGATATATTATTATATGGGTGGCAACGGATTTGCTCGACAAAGAAGAGAATATTGCGATCTGAAGTAAGCATCGCATACAAATTAACTTATAACAACTGTCAGATAAAGTTATATGGTTGATCGTGCAAAAAAAAACGATAACTTTGAGAGTATAAACAAAGTTTCGACTCAAGCGGCAATTCGAGCGCACGTTTCGGGCTGTTTTTTCTCACGGGTACGTTATTCGCACATAGAGATACCAATCTCTAGAGAATGAGAGAGGGAGGCAGAGAGAGAGTGCGAGAAAGAAAAGAGAGATGTAGTCGCGCACAGCCCTCGAAATTAATCCATTCAGGCCTGATTTACTTCTAGTCGCGCCGCTAACTCGCAATTTCGTTTTCTTTTCTCTGCAATCAACGCTCGAATTTATTACAAACAAGAGAGGAAGGGAGGAGGGAAGAGGTCGCTCATAAAACTTCTCTCTCTCTCTCTCTCTCTCTCTCTCTCTCTCTCTCTCTCTCTCTCTCTCTCTCTCTCTCTCTCTC
>UELV01180906.1:0-38518 GCA_900490015.1 Megastigmus stigmatizans
TGAATTCCCCTGTCTACTTGCGGATGCCTATATCAGACTCTAAAGGCGATTTCATTGTGAAATTTTATGATTTAAGAACCAATAAGAATCTTTCGATTTCGTCATTTGATTCTAAAGGTCAAATAAGGAAGACAATGGATTTGGATAATTACAATTACAGTGGTATGTGGTCAGTAGCTTATGGCCACGAAAAGGTCGTCGTATGTATCGAAAGTAAAGATCGGTGGTCGTTAAGATGTTTGATATTAAATTGGGAATTGAAGGTCACACAGAACGTCACTCTCAACATTGGCCAGAAGTTATATTTCGCTCAGTTATTCATAACTAAGAGCGATGAGGTATTGGTAATCGTGAACGATAATTACTATGGACATCCTGGATATGGTGTTCGTATTTATTCGATCCATAAGAATGACCAAGTAAGCAAGCCATTGGTAATCCAAGATTATGGACAAGGTTGGGTGTATTTAAGTTACGTGGGTAAGCTACAAAAAGCAGTCTGTATCCATCGGTTGAACACCCGCGATTTAAATTCTAATATTTTTAATTTGCAAACTGTGTGCGTGAATGAAACAGCTCTTCATGTTTACTAATTTCTCTAATATACCATACTGATCTATTGTATCAGGAAATAAAAAATAAACATTACTATTTGTAATACGAAAGGTACGTTTTAAGGACGTCCACAAACCACCAATTCTTGTCATTTTTAAACTACCCTAAAACCGATATACCATAGCACTCGGTTAAAATTCAATTTATCTTTGATAAATCAGACTAAGGTAAGCTCAAAAATCTCCACAGCGACTAAATTCTTCCAGCTGCATGAAATACGGATGTTGGCGAACTGTAAACGCGTACGCGAGCGCAAGGTAAACGCGATCGGTTTCGCAGTGGACGTCGAGCCGGGCGAGATCAGAAGATCGTGATCGCATATATATATTTACATACACACGTATGCATATATACAGGCGGTTTTCTCTCATACTTGAGTTAATGCTACTAACGTAATATATCGACCGTCTTGTCTATACCGAAGGTGTATGCACTTGTAATATCAAGGTCAGTCCCTCGATTATATGCCAGTTTTTTTCTGATGGATTCGTTACTGTCTGTCTTTTATATAGATATAACGATGTCCGTGTGTGTATATATATATATATTCCTTTTAATTTGTTTTTCTGTTACAGCGGTTGGTATAATCGGTGAAGGATCGGATATCGAGTTCGTAATTGCAATTAGATACGAAATATTGTACGATCTATACCCTTTGTTTATTGTACAGATGTATATTGATTTCAATTATTAAGCTTTTTTTAACAGCTCCATCAAGCAAATTCAAGTATTGCGATGAAAAGTTTTGCTATCCTTATTTCATAAATAACTATATCTCTAAATAGTATAGTATGTAAAATTATCACTTTCATACACTGCTTTCATTTCTGCAAGCTGGAATAATGAAATTCTACATCAATATTAAGTTTATGGAATTTAAATTACTTTTAATAGTTTAATGGCATTTCAGAATACAAATAAGTTATCTCGTTTAAAAACAAGTTCGGGACGTTGGTGCACGTGCACGTGCTTCATTGCATTTCGTTATTTGACGACGCACGAAAAACCGTTGCAACATTGCGATCAGCAATAACAGAAGCGCTTGAAAAATATCAGTACAAATTTAATAAATGTAAGCTCTGGAATTGTTTTATAATCTTACTAGATCGGGAGTATCGAGTTTCTCTTTCTATCACCTTGGCAAGACTTATCCGCCGCAAGGACATTATGTATTTTGCTCACTCAAACTTCTGTGCACCAGAGTTATTTTCCTCGGGGGGGCTACATGTTACTGCAACTATGCTCAACTGTTTCTTATTGGTTATTAGAAACTTGATATCCTCAATTAATAAGAAGTTTAGTTTGTCGACCTATAAAGCAAATGTCAAATACGGATGTGAGATTTGTTGAAAAGTCGCGAAGAGAACTAAAACGAGTTCTGCAACATTGTTTCCACCTAATTATGTTTTATCTATCGATGCTCGTTAACGTCCACTGAGTAATTTATAGACTTATTTGAATAAGTCAGAGAGTTTTGATAATAGCAGTTTTGTCTAAATTATAAAAATATCTTATAATTTTAATATTATATTCAATGATTCAATGATACAAGATTTCATTTGAACTGTGAATATTATGAAAATCCACACATGTAAATTAAAGCTTGTGTTTTATAAAACAGATCGGTTGAGTGGATAAAACAGAGACAAAATTACCATTTACCACTCTACTCTGATTCCGGAAGGTATTAGTATCAGCTGATTGACCTGGAAGGCAACAGATGTCAGTGCAGTACAGTAAGTGTAGGATATATGGCTTTGGCGACAAGGATGAAGGAGTCCTACTACTCAATAATGACCAGGAAATTAACTATATATAACAAAGAACAATTTATTTTATAAGAGAGATACAAAGGGCTTAATGCTCACACTACAAGTCATCAAGCAGTACTACTTAGCATTGCCATAACGCTGACGCGAGAGGAGAATTTCCCCCATTCCGCTGAGAGTGAGTGAGACAGACATACGTGGTCCCTACATAAGCGACAAACAAAATAAATTATCCTTGAGTACAGATTATCTGCATTATCGACATTATCAGGCAAATGTGAAAATGCCTTAAATGGTTTATTAATGTTTTTATTCTATCATACGTTTGTATAATATTTTTTAATAATTTTAAAGCTACATTGCAATAGATTTCGCTTGTCAGATCCGCATATAACCTTTATACTTTTTAATACTACATTTTTCAATTGCTTATTCTATTCCTTTAGACATTGATTTAAACGTCTTTATTGTTCATCAATATATTAAATGTGGCCATCTGTAAAAGTCTTATTATAATTCAGATTTCGTAATACATAGCGACGTTAAGTGGATTGCATTTTTTATCACTATCATTTACATTTGGCATGTATTGAAGGAATCCTTAATTTTAGCACTGTATTCAATTCTCCCCTGACGATATTTTTAATTCCAAACGTACGTTTTTGTTTACGGTTACATTGAATCCCAAATTAAGGAAATTAAGTCCGCAAAAATATCTTAAAAATGGAAGCTTGAAATATTTTCAATAAATAGCCTAGCATAATATAAGATCATAAAAAAAAGGTTAAACTGTGTCGCTATACGCGCAACTGAAATGTGATCCCAGTTCGATGGCTTCTATACCAAGTGTGTACATACGCGTATAGTTACAACACGTACGAGTGACGCTTCTGCCCAAAACTGGTTCCGTTCGACTCTCCTGCGCGTAAATACATTTGAATTCGAAGCGAACGGAATAGGCGCCGAGACGCGATGAGCCAAAACGGCAACGACGACGAATTTTTTACATAATTTATGCGTACGACGGGCGTAGTGGCGCCGATCTGTAGAGGCCACGCGATTCTCGAATACTTCGTTTCGGAGGCGTGTTTGCGAATTTGAACCGGTAACGTAAATGTACGAGGGTTTCGGCTATATGAAAACACGTTGAATTCATTACGAGAAGATTTATTTCCGTATTAGACTTTTGCGTATATTTTGAAATTATGGTGTTTTATGGAAAAAAATATAAATATATATGCCACTGTAGATTATTTCGTTAATTCAAGACCTTTGGTTTTTTAACTTCATGCGAATAACGGTTACCGAAATGAAATAATACTTAGCATGCTAAATTATCGACAATTATTACGTATATACTTTGAAATTGTGTTATTCTTTTATTATTAGATTAAATTTATAATTAGATGTGAAAATTCACTCAATGTTATATTATCCATCTCTTTGAAATACATTAGTAAACGATTAATAAAATTTTATCGCGCTTATATTACACGTATATAAATGCACCAATAAATATATATAACAGTCTACGGTGAAATACGTTGCACATTACTATCTCGAGCTCGCTACACTATATACAATCAAACGTTCATTTCGCATTTAATTTAGAAAGTGAAAAGCTACCATTATTTTAAAACAATTATCACATATATGGCGCCCGAAAACTAAAAAAAGCTCGAGCAACCGGTTTTCTCTCGGGCTAATTGAAATCGCGGACTAGGTATATACCATACAAACAAAAATCTAGATTAAATTCGAGCTGCCGCGGGCGCGGACACTATACTTATGCGCGAATCGTATAACAATGACAAAAAAAATTGAATCTCTCCCCCTGAACCTATTATGCATGCGAATATCGGCCGAGCAGCGCAACAAAAATCCCGGAAAGGTTATCGCCTGGAAAATCCGATAAGACGCATATAACGCTCCTGTATATATATATAATGCATATACACTCGGCGCAACTTTCTACAAAGAAACTAGCCGCAATCGGCATTATATTTAAATGCAACGCGTACAAATATACGCGAAACTCGGTGTATTGTGAGGGGCCCGGCCCCCGTGTGTATAGAAACCGCTTTAAATCAAATCGATAAGAAGGATCGCGCTAGGCAGTATGCAGGAGTTCCTCGAAAAGTGCAATTAAGTCAATTAAAGCTTGAAGAGGCGCTGCACTTGCTCATATATATATATATATATATATATACAGATATACACGCGCGTATGTTTATAGTTTGCACAGTCGAAAGAGCATAATAACACTTGGCGAAAACTTTCGAAAAGCGGTTACGAGTCGCTCTCGGCTATGCGCATACCAGACGAGCAGCGGATCGCGAATCGTTGAAGAGTATAGCCGCGTGCAGGTGGAGAGGATCGAGGAAACGGCCTCCGCCGCCGACGTCAACATCGCGCGAATTCGTAGGGATTATAGGGAAGAAAAATTATTTTTTTGCATTTATATCGACGTATAGAGCTGAATTTTTTTTCGTGGAATTATGCGCGCGAGGATGCCTTTAGCTGCTCCCTTTTTTTCAGCCGCAGTAGATTGGCTCCTTCATTGCAGCGGTTGAAAAGTATAAAAGTATTTTTGCTCAATTCTTGTGGGTCATCACGTTAAAAGCTACCGTTTCCCCCCGTGAGATTTTAATCTTAAGTTATGGACAAAGCCGCGTTGTAGTTTAATTTCATAAATTTCAGCTGAATCGTGACTTCTTTACCTTACGATATAATCTATAAGACTCTGATTTCAAAACTGATATACAACCTATTGCAATTCTAGTGCCGCATTTTTAAGTTGATTTGATCTTCCAAAACATTAAAACGCACGAAAATTATCTGTGGTATACGCATAATTGAACAATTTCATAATTACGATGTGAAAATGTGAAGATTGATAAGCATGTGTAAATCTACTTAATTCAATGCCACTCGAAAACACGCGCTCTGAAAAAAAACAGCAATAATGAATACCCAATCCTAAAGCAGATCCATATAGAAAGTAAAAACTGCGCACTTTCATCAAAGCAAATTCAATTAAAGTCGCTGAAAAAAAAGAGCCAATAACCAACCGAAACACAAGAAACTGCGAGAAAAAGATATAGACAAAAAAAGAGAAGCTTATAGCGCGCGGAATCTAAGTCGGTTTAATTAATGTTGTAACCGCACACACAACCGCGCGCGCCGAAAGGCGAAAAGAAAGAACAGTATATGTATACGAATTTCGCGAGTCCAGAGACGCGTATCGACGATGAGGAAGAAACGACGCTGAAGATGGTATGGGTATTCGATATCGAAAGCTCGCGGAGATGTTGCACAATATATATATGTACAGAGTCGACGGACGCACGCGAGCGATCGGAAAAGTTCTATATCGAGGAGTCGAGATGATGGTGTAAGTCGCGAGGCAAAGTGCACGAGAGCGAAGGTATATTGGATGCGCGCGTCTATTATATGACGAACAAAGGTTTTGAAAGAATTCATTTGGGAAATTGGATTAGACGTAAGTGGAGCGTGCGCGGAGGTTGGCTGACGCAACGTATTTTCGGCGGGATTCTTTCGCTGGTGTATTTTTGTCGAGTGGAGGAACAAAAGACTTTTGAACGAGTGAGTTCGCCGATGACAGTGTGACATAACGACTAGCTAATATTAAAATATCCTAGCGTTCTGTTGTGCAAGCTTTTTCTACATATGTTATATTCGTACTTACCTTCGTATTTCCATTTATTCAGGCGCCAAATCAAAGTTGAGAAAAGTGAGATGATACTATACCTACTTTCGTTGCCGATATATATATATATATCGATTTCCATTAATAATAGTTGAAAAAAAAAAAGAAGAAAACTATAGTGCGGCAAGTTTATAAATTTTAAATTTCTAAATTAAATTACACCTCTAGAACTTTTCCAAACCATTTTTTTAGTATACGACATTCGTATACACAGATTTCAATAGTAACGTGGCATTATACCGTTAATTCCCCGACAATCTTTTTTCTCTTTTTTTTTAAGAGGAAATATAAACAGCAATTGAATTTAAAACGTATAGCATGTGGCAAATTGAAATTAATGCCATCATTAGATACATTACTATAAACAGACAGAAGAGCATATCAGCATACGGCATTTTATTAGCGCGCTTTGTAAAAGTGGGCCATAACTGAACTTAATAACCGGCCAATTATACCAACTTTTTCTGCAACGTACTACACGCGCAACACACACACACACTGACACACGGATACATCGCGGAGCCAAATTAATTTTTTTTTAAACGCTCACTTTAAAGATGCATAAATTGCAGCTCCACCGTGCTCGAACGTTTTAGCGTATCATTAAGACGCGCGCATCAATTACACAAAGCGGAGCATGCGTAATTAATGCTTGCGCAATTAATTCATCACGCTACCGTTGCGTCAATATGTACATATAGAAAATCGAATTGATCAAAAATAATACACATATAACACTTGACGAATCTATGAACGACTGTATGTGTGTGTATAATAGTGCGATGCAAGCGATAGGGAATGCGCAACAATTGGACATTCGCGCATGCATTCACAGAGCAAGGACGGAAATTATATATAGGTATATAAGTAGGATAGAAAAAAAAGCGGAGAATCGGGTGGCGAGAAAAAGAACACTTTCGTGTAAAGGAAAAACAAATGTAACGACAATGCGATATTTTTTTTCCTTTATATAACGGCTTATTATTCGTCCCTTTTTTGTTTCATTACAAGTATAACAAACGTAAATTTAAATACAGAGTCGCAGGCGCGGCGGACATGTATACATAAGTAAGAGGGTACGTGTGTATATATGTGTGTGTGTGTGTATGTCTGTGTGTACGCAATTAAGCGTCCGCCATTGATTTATCACGTATACCTTTTAATAACGTAGACAGATATATATATATGTATATAATATATTTTATTTGTATTTATATGCAAATGCGTATGTATAGATATTTACAGGTATGTGAATATGTGATATCGCGCGCGCGCACAAGCACACGATTATATGTGTGTGATGTGTGTGTGCGCGAGCGGAGGAAGAGCGAGCGAGCGTGTATAATGAGAGGGAAAGCGATCGCGAAACCTATCACCGGTCGCACTGCTGCCGGCTTCGTTTCATTATTACTCGTTTTTTTTGTTGTTGCTTTTTTTCCTTTTTCATCATCCTGCTTGTCTGGCTTCAGTTCGCTCTTCCCTTTGATTTTTTTTTCCTTTTTTTGTTGATTTTTACGTTTTATTTTATTATCTGTGTCATATATATATGTGTGTGTGTGTGTGTGTGTGTGTGTGTGTGTGTGTGTGTGTGTGTTGTGTGTTGTGTGTCTCAGACTCGCGAGGGACTAGAGAACCTCTTTGGCGAACGGCCGATTAAAACGAGCTCGGCCGTCGACTTAATGAAACGTGAACGATACATTATCGCTTATCTTTTTTTTTTTCTTCTAAATCTTAAGGTATGACTTTTTTTTTTAATTTTTTTTTTACTTTTTCATATGAGCTTTTCTGCGTTTTTTTTCTTATAGTTTGGATATAGATGCGTTTTCGCTTGATTCGATTAATTAGCACTTTTCAGCATCTCGTACGAATGACTGGCGCGCTTTAAAAGAAAGATTCAGACAATTGCGTTGTTGATACTCGGCGATATTGGATTTTTATCCTCACGCATTGCGTAATTTTTGGTTGGATAACAGAGTGATCGAATAATGAATTTGCGTTTCTGTGTATATTTTGAAAGGCAGACGTTAGATTGCGCATTATTCCGCGAACCAAAATAGAAATAGTTGGATCGGTTACCGCGGCAGTCTTTCAACGAATTACAATTTTGCCATTATTGCAAGGTATTCCGAGAATTTCAATAGCTGAATCCCTCATAAGGAGATTCTGGATCTGTAAAAATCATAGATTGAATGAAGCAGAAAGCTCTTATTAAAAAAGAAAAGATCATCGTTAACTTTCAATATTGCTCAAGCATTTCTTTCGCCGCGCGCATTAGATCATCGAACTATCGAATGTGTATTACTCGCATAATGAATCATATGAATATTTAAATATGTACAATTCTTACATTATATATGGTCGATTATAAATTTCGATTATCCAGAGAGAGACTCATATACAGTTTTCTCTTTGACATATAAACGTATAATACGATGCATAAGAAAACAAAGTCTATCCGTGACTGAGCGCGTATTGTTTCATCGTTGGTGAGGTGCTTAAATAATGAGTGCGAGACTTAAATATATAAACGTGCGTATATTCTTACAATGAACGGAGCGATTACGATTGAAATGAGAGAAGATTATAAATTGCTAACTAAAAAAAAAAAAAAACAGAAACAAAAACAAAAGAACTAAACTAGTCTACTGATCCTCAGTACAGTGTCATACGATCGTATGCATCAATTATTCGCACTTGTTTTATTATCATATATAGTGTACTCAAGCATCATTACTAAAGTTGGAAGGCTACTTTTGTTTCTTTTTTCGTTCCGAGTCTCATCAAAGTTATACAACAAGTATTCATTATCATTCTCTTTTGACGAACGTCTAAGGTATAAACACTCACAAATACGGCTATATTCTAAATATATATATTAACAATCGACGATTATAGGCGAACAAAGGCATCACACGGTGATACGCTGAAAACGAATACGCCTTATGTATATACGTACAAATAAATATAGACGAGAATTTCGCTGGACATCCACAAGCTTTCACACGTACGTTACACACTTTTCTTTTCGTTTATTTTATCATCGGACAAACACGGACAAACACAAGAGATACACAATTAATTCCTCTGGGGAGAAAAACAAAAGTATCTAAATCGAATGGAGAGTCTCACCTCTCGCTACAGATTCATTCGCGGAAAATTGAAAACGAGGAGGTGGAGGGGGGGGGGCATTAAGAGACATTAGCGGCTTGAGAGAGTCCACGCGGGGCAAAATTGAAAGATTGCGGATGCCGCTTCAACTGACTGACTGACTGACCCGATTGCCGCGCAGTGTATGTGTGCGTACGGAGGGAGAGCGAATTTATATATATATATAAGCGTAGAGTCGTAGAGGAGACGGGAAATGAGCGTTTCTACGGCACACACAGGAAGCGGCGCACAAACACACAGAGTGAATTTTCCGGGTCGAGTAACTGCGAATCTCGCGGCGGCTTCGGCTTGGCGGCGGAGAGCGCGGCTGCAGATTACCTGCCGGTGCAGAGCGTTCAAGGTCGCCTCCGAATCTCCGATCGATCTCCCATTTCTTTCCGCAGCGCGAGCGGCTCGTTATCTTTCGCGAGCGCAGTTCCTGCGATCGATGCGGGTCTTTGACACACTTGGCCTGCTTTTTCTTTTTTTTTCTTTTTTTTTTTTTGGTTCACGGTATAAAGTACGAATTAGTGCTGGTCCGGAGCGTATAAAGTTTCGTAGCTCCCAAGGCTATTTCTAATTATATCGCCGATTCAAATTCAATTGGGCAACTTTTTGAATTTTGTAAAAATTCTCCCAATACAAACGATGTCGCCCCATAACGTCGTCTCGCTCTTGCACCTTGGGAACCAAATCTCGAGGCTCAATGTACATTATAACGGACATTTCGTAAGCGAAAGAAAACTCGTGCATCTACGTCTCCAATACATATATAATACAAAGTATGCGTGTGTGTGTGGGCCCAGCCCGCACTTCACTGTATATATATATATATATATATATATATACAAGCCAAGGTCGCGCGGCTCCGGTGGAAAACGAGACTACACAGCAGTAGCAGCAGCTTAGGCTAAGAAATTCCAGTCCCCCGGCGCGCGCGAGAGTCGCTCTAATGATCCGTAAAGCCTTCGCGAGAGTCCGGTGTCGGCGGCGGCAGCGCTCGCGCTCTCTCGTATACATATATGCGCGAGTTAATGAACTCTCGAATAATCGTGCCACTTGCATTCGAATGAAAACCTCGTGGTGGCTGCGACCGACGCGCTCGCGCTGGCTTCGATTGTCTTTTACATTGGTGTTAAAGGCCCGATTTCCATTTCGCACTTATATTGCGATCCCCACTCGCCGTGGTCACCCCAGTGGTTGTCGCTTTCTCGTTCTCTTTTAGTTTATAATGCCAGTCTCTTTCTTTTTTTTTTTTTCTACGCGTATAGATGCATATCTCTTGTGTTTACCTTTCCATTTGCTAATATGTTTCACGGTCGCAGCAACGAGATTGCGTTTATTCTTGTTTCGATTTTCAGTTCGAGTCCCTTTTTTTGCTTTCGATTGTTCTTTTTTTATTCCTGTGTCGCCTACTGTATTTCTTGCGGTTATGATTTTTACCCTGAGCGGCTGTGTGTTATCGGTTATACTTTATCCACGAGATATGCAACGCGAAGCTGTAAAATATTTTGCGCTCTTTGCCGCGAACGAGAAAGAATTCATAAAGTCGTAGGCTAATGGCTAACGATTTTTCAAATAATACTTTTTGCGATATTTCGACGGACTGATCCGACCGAGTGTGCGCGCGCGCTTACTAAAATTGCAGAATAAAAGACTACGTCTAATTCGCGTTTATCAAGTGAAATTCTCACCGCGAAAAATCGCAAAGAATACGTTCGTCATTAATTTCTCATCAAAGTCCTAATCTCTTTCGCACTTGGCGGTGCGCGCTCGGGTTCTCGAACGCGCCAGCAGCAGCAATAGCAGCGACGAATCGACTTTCTCTTCGCGCGGCGCAACGAAAAGCGTCGACATAAGGTTTTTTTTGCCCCCCCCCTCCTTCCTTCTCTCTCTCTCGAAGATCTGTACTCGTGCGTTTTTCTCCGAGCTCCGATTAATTACTCACCATCCAACTGATTAACGACGCATATATACATATACGTTTTTAACCGAGAGGAAAGACTCTCTGCTTGTGAGATCGTTCCTCTTTCTCTCTCTCTTCCTCTCCTGCTCGTGCACTTATTTACGTCGATTTCACGCGATGCGAATAAATATTGATAAATATTTCACGGAATCCGATTAATGACGAAACAGCCATAAACGTTATTGTTACCTTTTTTTTGCCATAAATAAGACACACATGGTTTTTTTTTCGTGACATGCAAAGAATAATACAATAAATAAACATTCAATTTTTCTTTCGTTTCAACAATTTTGGAGGTTTTCAATGCATCGCGCGACGGTGACGTGAATTACTAGAATGATATTTCCAACTGAATTACAGCTGTGAATGACGATAGCCAGAAGCCCACACGCTCTCTTAACTTTACAAAAGTTGTAATTAATTTATAAAAAAATTGAAAAACCATCACAGCTTGCTTTAGACTAATTAAATACCTCCTTTGACTG
This sequence comes from Megastigmus stigmatizans, assembly GCA_900490015.1. Classification (NCBI taxonomy): domain Eukaryota; kingdom Metazoa; phylum Arthropoda; class Insecta; order Hymenoptera; family Megastigmidae; genus Megastigmus; species Megastigmus stigmatizans. The sequence goes on from UELV01180906.1 coordinate 11,713, forward strand.
CAGCCATCGCTGTAACGCAGCTCACAAAGTTTTGGTTTCTATATGCATCACGGTCACCATCGCTTACAATCAAGTTTGAAAATCTTTCAAAGGTCTTCCATAAAGAATTCTTCAACAGTACTTATCAATCAGTTGCCTAACATACAAGATACATTCATCGCAATATAACGTAACAGCTGTTAAATGCTTACAATTCGAAATGCATTGTTCAGTTACATCTTACCTCAATCACCAATAATTACTTTACAAAAGCGTAGGACAAAGTATACCGATTTTGCAAATGTTCGTATTCTGCTCTGGTTTGTTGCATACAAAATCGTGAAGGAAAAATCACAAAAGCAAAAGTCTTTAAGAAGCCTTATGAATACTGAGGAAATCGTTACGAAGACTCTCACACTTTACTGTACATTGGCACTATGGTGCATTCATAATATTTGAGAAAAATGCACTCGCAAAAACAAACGATCATTCATTTTAAAGAATAGAATAATTTCCCAATGAGGGTGTACGTATAATACTTTTCTCATTATACAGAACTAATCGTATTACTTTTATGGATTTTCTCACGGCTTATTACGAAAAGGAAAAAATCTTTCCGCGCCCGCTTAGTCTAAACGCTCGACTGTTCCCTGAACGAATCGCTTTTGCAAAATAATTATTAGGACAGTTAAAGTATCGCATGAATAAACAGTACCTTCGTCAACTAAAGGATCTTAACGTTCATATATGGTTATTTCACAGCGAACATCGCTAAAACAGTACAACAAAGGATCAGCGATATTATTCCATAACAGAGATAAATTTACATCTTAAAAACGATACACAAAAAGTTGATCGACTCGAACTTTTCAATATTAAAACGAGAATTACTAATTAATTTATACAAGAATTATCTTAACTATACTTTGCTGTATCATTTTAGCCTCAAAACCACAAAATTAACTATCTTGTACACTAAAAAGATAGCAATTCAATCAGCATCGATCTTCGATGATAAATTCGTTTGTAACCCAGTGTAGTTTCTCTCGTCAATATCCAGCTACCAGAAAGATAGAACCAATAAAGTACAAACACGACTCCCCTATCGAGGAGTGAAAAAAAAACAGCTATAGCTTTCAAATCGATAACCGACGAGCACATCGACATTATTTAGCGTAATGTTTCCTCCTAGTGGAAGTTCTGATGCAAGGCGCATTCGGATTCTTTGGGGGATCCTTCCAAGTCGTCATACTCCTGTTATTTGTCAGTCCAAAATCGCTGTACCTCGTCCTACTGGCATCTTTCTTCACGGCAACCACAATGGGAGCTGGAGCCTCTGGCATACCAGTTTCGAAGAACCTGCACATCACTCTGACCGGCACGGATTTCGCTCCGCCGCGATTGAGATCGTGCAGTGACCTGGCTCTCTGTTTGCCTCTGTTACTGGGATCCGACCTCGTCCTGCCGAGATCTTCTGTGCTCCTGGCAAGACGTGCACCCATTCTCGACAAGGACTCGAACAAGGTCAATTTTTCACGTACCGGCACGTAATGGTCCATCCTTTGGCAGCGTTCCAATAGTCTGGCGACGTCTTCCTCGCACGGTGGATCGCGCAGGATCGACAGGGACGTGTTCATCGTCATCGGCCTTGGGCATCTATCGTTGCAGTCCACCACGATGTCGGGAAATCTCGTTGGGGTTGAGCTTGCGTGCAGACGTTCCTTGCGCTCCTTCAGAGTCTCCACGTTGATGTTGCTGTTGGTGGTGATGGCTGGCAACGAGAGCAAAGTGCCTCTCTCGCGCACGCATCTACGCTCGCGGGCTCTGCTTCTGCGCTCACTGGTGTCCGTAGACCTAAGGATGCCAGGTTTTGTCATGCCGTTGGTGAGGTTGTCGTTGTGCTGGTTATTCCTGGTCTGGCTGTTGTTGTTTCGGTTGTCATCCGGTACGTGTTTCGCGTCTTCGAACCTCACGGTCGACGGGATATCGTTGAAGGGCTTGACGGGCGACATCAGCTTTTCCACCGTTGTGAAAACGTCTTCGATCCTGGTGGCCGATGTCAGTCTGGAGACCGGCGATTCCTTTTTGGGCGAGTGAACCGGCGACGTGGCATCCGCATCGTTCGGAAACAGTCTCGCTCTGATCTTCGGACTACTCTTATGGCCAATGTCGTTGTTGTTCTCCTCAGCAGCCTTGGTCTCCTTCCTCCTCCTCGCGTCCTCCTCGAGCACCTGTTTCCTCCTGGCCTCGTTCTCGCGTCTCCTGGCCTCCTTGTACCTTTGCATCCTCTGCTCCCGCGTGGTGGGCTCGTTAATGGAGATGGCCGAGTCCACGGAGTCGACACTGGACCTGCAGACACCCGCACCCCAAGGCAGACTGTCGTCGCTGCCCTCGCTGCTCTCGCTGCAGCCCCAAGCGCGCGTCTGCAGCAGTATGCTGGCGCGGTCCTTGCCGTTGACGAGGACGCCCACACCATTGCCACCCATGAGATCCTCGTCGCTGGAGTTGCTACTGGACCAGCCACGTAGTTCGCTACGAGCTCGCCGACGCGAGTCATCGAGTATGGACGCGGTGTGGACACTGGTGATTTTCTCGATGGTCAGGTCAGCTGTGGGCCAGCAGCGCAACTCGCTGCGCGAGCGACGACGCAGCTCGGTGGGACTGTCGGGAAGGGGAACGGGACCGCGTGGACAGGTAGTGAGAATCTCGAGGAAGTTGAGACATCGCTGGGCGCGAAAGGGTGTCTGTCGGACGATTTCGGCTGCGATGGCTCGTACCCAGGACCACCATATCGGTTCTGTGTCCGCCTGAAACATGAGCAAAAATTTCTTTTTTTACCGATGGAACAAAATTTATTATTTTATTTTTTTCCGTAGTTGATTCTTTAAAAATTGTGTTTATAGGTAAAGTTCTCATAATAGCCTGCCTGTAGACGTAAACAACGTAAGTGATAGTATACGAAATTTAATATGGGGTAATAAATTAAATTTAGAATTTTACGATCTTGCGAAGATTTAGAATTATTTTATACCTTTTATAGAAAGGTTACTTAAAATAACAACATACAGATGCACTGTTGTTGCACAAGTACACTTGATTAATTCTAGTTTATTGGAAATAAATTCAGATATTGAAATTTATCCATCAAAGCTTAAATTAAACGTACAATTAAAAATTCCTTCAATTTTGTAACTCCAATATCAAAATCTATACAAAGTGCAGTATCATGTAAGTGAATGCAACAGAATGAATGTGGGTATAGGAATATAATTTGCTGGCCACTCTCGACTCCACTTTTTATATGATTGGTCTCGGTTGGCAAGAACCGCGTGTGTGCTTTTCAAAAGTTTCGTTTGCTCTAGTACACAATTCGGCTGATGAGTGCGGAACTTTTGCAGAGGCGGAATTCGGTTAGTTTGGCGCAGACAGAATGAAGGTAGTTCGATGGCACGATTCCAGTTTATACACGGCGAACCTTCGAAACTCGTTTATATAAGCACCGACTATAATTATATAGGTTATATATATATATACTATAAACATCAGAGGAAGTTAATGCAACGAGTCAAAACTCTTGGGGGCACAGCATTATTCGGAAAATAGAGTTTTCAGTCCCGGAGATAATTTATTGTCCAAAGACGAGGCGCGACGAACTCGCGATCGACTCTCTCCTCGTTTTATTGAATCAAATCACGCGCGCGCGCTCGCTCATCGCCACTCCACGACACAGAGAGCGCATTTCGCACGTGCACTATAAAACGCGCACTGCATCATGCGCCGAGCCCGTGGATAATTGAAGTCATTAGCCATAAATTTCGCGAGCATTAATCATTTTTCATTGCGCCGCTATATCGGTCCAAGAGAGGCTCTTGCCGCGCGCAATGAATAGCTGAAAGCTCGGGGCGGCCGTGCCTCCGACGAAAAATTTCGTCTCAAAACTTGTGCAGCGCTCCGCTCGCGCGCGCGCGCGCGAGGTTAATATTAAAGTGTCGAAGTAATTAGGCGCGGAGGCATGAATGAATGTACGCGGGTATAAGAAGCAATTATTTCTTCATTCTTCTCCTCCTTGTTTCTGTTCTTTTTTCTTTTTTTTTGTACCTCCTTACGCCCTAATAAGCAGATGGCGCAATGCAGCTTCCTAAGGATCTGCGAGAACATAATAAAGTCGGGTCGACACACACACAGGGATAGAGAGAGAGAAAGAGAGAGAGAGAGAGGAATCAGTAATAATTAACATTAATTATCTTAATAGCCTCGAACGGCAATTAATCTTGTCGTTGCGGTTAACTGTATGTACAAGCTCCGCGAGGCCTATAAGGTTGACCATGACGCGTAATTTTGCTCGCTATATGAGATTTGAAAGTCGAGCGCTCCGCCAAGTACGTCTGTTTCGCGCTCCTTTTTATCTCTCCTCTCTCTCTCTCTCTCTCACTCGCGGTATCGAAAAGTAAAAAAGTCTCTTATTGCAGTGTGTGGATGTGTGTGCGCGGCACCATAAAATCAAAACTCGCGCGAGTTCGCAAACTGCATCGATGTATCGCCCTGGAACCTCTTGCATCTATATATATATATTATATGTGTGTGTGTGGACTTTCAGCGGAAGTGAAACTTTCTCTGTGGTTATAATGCGACAAAGCGGCTACAGACGTTATGGTTTCGGTTTGTAATCCGAGCGAATTTTATTTTTTTATTGTTCCCTCTATTTTATGATTGGCGTCGTAAAGAATTAAGAACTGGGTGGAATATAATGTACAAGAGGCGGTGTGTGTGTGTTAGTGTGCGTATATGTGTGAGATACGAGGGAATGATTGCCGGGAAGTTCATTACTTTCAATGAGAGATTTTATTAAAGTGGATAATTTTACGATACGGAATGATCGTATAACAATTCGCTTGAGAACGCCGCGTGCTTTTTCCTGTATAATGCGAGAAAATAGCTGGAGTTGAAGTGGGACGATTATGGTATTGGGAATCTTGCAAGGTATGATGTAATTTGAAACCTCCATAGTCATTCGTTTGTATAGCATTGCAGTATAATACCGGTTATTCCTCAATGAAATATTCAATATCGTTTAAGAGTTCGATTGGCCAGCGATAAAACAACGATTCGAGATTTTTCAATTGAAATTACAATCATAAAGTACAAAAACAAATGCAAGTAAATACCTGCACAGAAAACGTGCAGAAAAAGTAAATTGCAAAGTACAAGTACAGAAAGAAAAAGAAAAAAAATAGCTCGTGTGATCTCATTGCTAGGTTTATGTGTGCACGTATAAAGGAGCCCGATATACACTGGTTTTAGCTCTCGAGCGTTCTTATTATGCGCGGATCGATTGTTGTTCCACGGCTCACGCCCAATAACATTTAAATCCCGTACGGCCTGATTCCTCGCTTCGTTAAGTTTCTCGCCGCGAGACGTCGCCGCCTCTTTTTTTTTCCTCTTTCCCTATACAATCCGAGAGCGAGAGAGAGATTATAAGCTATTCTTGTGCGCTCGTTGATTATTAAGCTCCGATATATACGTGCAGTGCATATTATTTTGCTTTTGTAACCTTATTTTTGCTCGGATGAGGATTTCGCTCGGGACTCTCCCAGCTATCGAAGCATCGGGCTCTAATTAAGAGAAGAACCTCCGAAGCTTTATACCTTTTTTTTATGTGCGAGCAAGTATCTTTCCGACGTCACAGTTTTATTGTGTTGCCGCAGCTGTAAAACGATGGCTTTACAGACCTTCGGCAACTGCAGCCGCGCGGTTTCATTTAAAATAACGAACAGGATGATTAAAAGAAAAAGGAAAAAAATGTCCGCAGATAGCGCACGTCGTAAAGTTCGGTCATTCGACACACCCATACAAAAGCCAAACAATTTTTTTCAGTACACCATTCGATATACGTAATGTATTATACAAATAACCGAAGCTACAATTCCACGAGAGATACTGTCGCGCCGCGGCGGATCCATTAAATCTCGCGTCAGTTCAACGACCATCCCAGAAAACGAAAGCTCGACCGGCGCGTTTTTCATTCTCAGGCACGGCAGCAGCAGACGACGAGCCGCCGCCGCTGCACACAGAGCCGCGACCAATAATAGCCATTGTGCGTTATAACCTCGGTGCGCTGCTGCCGCTGCCGCTGCTGCTGCACCTCCACCTTTAATACACCGCCCAAACGAATCATTGTTAGCCCCGCCGCCGGGCGAAAGTAAAATCGTCAGCGCTCAAGTCTCATCAAGCAGCAGCCCATATCAATGACTGACTCACACACACACACACACTGAGAAATCGTGCGGCGCGCAGCTATTATAACGAGCTCGTCGCGGGTTAACGAGCGCAGTCAGCATGCAGCTGCGGTACAATAGGGGGCCTTCTCGAATTTTTGTCCCCCGAAGACAGGGCCTCATTTCCTGCGAGCACGCAACGACTCATTTTTTTTCTTCTACTTCTTCTTTTTCTCGTGTCACCGGCCCCGCGCTTCGTCGTCCTTGAAGAGGCCTCTTACTCTAAGAGGCTAAGGAACTTTTCGCGGAAGCGTGCGTTGCGTTGTAAAAGCGCCAAGTTTTATACGGCGGAGAGATAGAGAGAAAGACGCGTTTGTCTAGTATATGCGTGCAGCGTTGGGATGAAAAGTGCAGTAGTGGTCACGGGTAAGGAAGCGCCGAGGCGCTCGTGAATTTTAAGCGCGTGCCAGACGTAGACGAGAGAGAGATTTGATTTGATTCCCGGTGCGGCGGTTTGTTTGGATGCGCTACGTTGGTTAATTAATTAATCTCGGAAGAGCTGGACGGTTGGAGAGATGAGAGATTAGACGGGAAAGTGAAGGAGATAGGACCGCACGGGACCTGGTATGAATTATTTAGATTGTTAATTGATTCGGATGATGCTTGATGGGGGATATTCAATTTGCGCTTCTTCTTCCGCGGAGAGCGACTTTGAAAAATTGCGAGTAATTAGTTTAGTGCATGGGTTTCTTTGGGACTCCTGATGTAGGTATATTAATTAGGAATAATGCGATGAAAAGAAAAGTATGTCCGCACTGTATACCATCTAATTACAACACATTTCTCAGAATAATGCGTGCACAGAATTTCGTTTCTCTCTATTATATATATATATACGCAATCCACCCGAAACTCGGCTCTATATAAAATTAAAAATCGAGGTCCTGAGAAGTATAATGATGCACCGCCCAGAAAACAATGAAAAACGTTAATCAATAACGAAAGACTCGGAAGGAGCCTCCCCGTAACGAACAAGCATTTTTCCCTCAGTTCTCAATTTATTAACCACGCGAGGCCCGTCGGCGGCGCTCCTATTTAGCTGAAAAGCGCCAACACAGCAGCAGCGGCAGCACCTCATTATAATCATCGCCACGAGTGCATCTCGAAGGAATTACCAGTCCCGACGCGGTCTTTTAATTAAAACCGCCAACTGGCGGAGTAGTTCGCCAAGAGTGTGTGTCTGCAGTGCGAGAGCGCGCCCGCCGAGTGAAAGTGTTTGAGGAAAAACGGATCGCGTCGCGGATAAAGAAGCTTATTTGCATGCAATTACGGCGCCGCCGACGCCGCCGACACTGGTGCGCGCTCGGATTTCATCGCGGGAAGAAGAAAAAAACCCCTTTCGGATTCACTTCGTCAAGTGCACATGCGCGGCTCTCTGCCTTTGGCTCGATCTGTGCGGCTCAAGTGAACATCTCTTAAACGCAGTTATTTTGTGTATTGGAAAAAAAGTGTTTTTGATCCGTTAGGTATATGCGATCTGATAACTATATAGATTTGGATCTCAGCGATTGGTAGTTAATTGGAATGAGGAGAAAAAAAATATTCGTGAATCTTTGGTAGCGGCTTCATTGCGATTCATGGCGAACCCAGTGTATGTTTCTTCTTATTGTGCACCGCTTTCGAAATAATAATACGCTTTTTTTTGGAAATTTCGAGTGTGACTCGGCCATCAAGCGCAGAAAAAATCGCTTCCCTGATCTCGACGAAACTTTTTGCGAGGGCGAGTATAGCGCGTGGGAGGAGATTATACATTCGGCTGTGTTTGGCTAAGTAGCTAATTTTGTACTCGCGGGTAGTTGATAAATAGCTTTTGTTGCGTGTGGTTTTCTCTCGCGAGAAGGAAGAGGAGGAGGTGGATTATTTTAGTTTTTGAGTTGAACGAATGGAGATAAGTGGGATCTTGTGTCGAGGCTTTGTTTATCTTCCGTGCGCCGCAAGAGTCGCCGAATAAAGGTGGATGAATCGAGGATTGTGTAGGTCCCCGTATAGCTGGCCTTTATTTATAGCGGTAATACAGTTTGGTTAATCGTGTAATTGATAAGGTTTGCCGATATAGCAATGAACCGTATATCTCTTGGAATGAAATTACTAATACGATTTAATGCATCGAAAGTAGCTTTCACAGTAAGTTAATTAATTTCTAAGTTTATATCGTTAATAATTATAACCTGGTAATTGAGTTAGCTCGTGACTAATTCGCCAGACATGTACGCGCATATGTTTGCCTAATTGGGCATCGTTATAAATTACAAATAAAAAATGGAAAATCTCTGCATAAAATCTGTGTACACATAATTTTCAGTGCTCCTGCATAAATTATAATCAAACATAAATGCGCACAGTGTATGCAGATATACATCGACAAGGATTTGCATATACGCGAGAGACACTCCCAAATGTATATAAAAACAGCAAGCGGAGCCTAAAAATCCTATTCCTAAATTGCCTGTAGAATGTAGTCAAAAAAGGTTAAGTAACACGAATTACGCAGAGCTACTTTGCTGAAACCCAGAGAGCCGCGCAGCAGTGCGGCAACTAGCCCAAGCGAAATTTCCCTAACTCTGAAATAAATTTCCCCTGACCCACAGCGTACATCAATCCGCAAACACGTTCGCCGCGGCAAAATTTAGATATTCCTCCACGTTCCACAGGTCAAATCGCGTAATATATCCGTACGAAAAAAGGCAAAGACGAGGAAAGGATCACAGTCGAAAACAGTTACGCGACGGCTTTCTAGCCAAACGAATTTAAGCGCGTGCGTGTATGTGTGCTGTAACAATTAGAATCTCTCGCGCATTGTTTTTTCGTCTCCTTTCTTTTTCACCTCTTCCCAGCCTCTTAGCCACGATTTGCGGCCGTTTCTCATCAGCATTCCGGATTCGCGTCTAGGAAATGCTAGAGAGTGCGTCTGGAGCTAAGCCAAGGTAGAGAGAGAGAGAGAGAGAGAGAGAGAGAGAGAGAGAGAGAGAGAGAGAGAGAGAAAAGCGAGAGGGGAATTCGAGAGAGGACAGTGAGCTTCGAGAGAGAGGGAGACGACACGAGAGACACGCCGAGAAAAGTCGTTGACGCGCGCGGTCGCGAAAGGTTCACGCGTCTATCGTCGGTTACCGGCCGTTACTTACGTTATCTTACGCTACGTTACTCGGGAGATTGAACTCGCCATCTGAACTTGGTTGACTTTTTCGTGTGCAATTATCAAATTTTGCGAGAGAATTATGAAACATGACACTTTTTTACTTTTATGGATTTGTTTTTTTTCTCAATTATTGTCATATTATGTTTTTGTATACCGTGACCTCTTATCTAAGAGTCTCTCTTTCACACATTATGTTAATGATATTTTAATCTCTAATGTAAATTCAATCCCCCCGGACTGAGGATAATTTTAAGACGCTTTAATAACACGTTATAAACCTTTATTTTATTACATTTTAATTACGTAACCGAGAGGCTGTAAAAACGAATCCGATCCATATAGTGGTGTGCCAATTACGTAACTTTGACAAATACCGGAAACATTAAAAAGTATTTTATAACCAAGCGAAGAAAAATGTGACTCATGCCAAAGGATCTGCACAACTTCATTATCAATTCCACGATATTTTAAATCTTTAATTCACTAAATGCTTAATTAAATTTTTTCATAGGAAAGGAACTTCCGTTTAATAGAACACTCGCAACCGATCCCCATTAATATTCATAACAGAAAATCTGCATTACTCGAGGCATAAACAATATCAATGGGCTCGGAAATTTAACGACTCCGGAATATTCATTAAAAAAATAATAATTCTGCGGTATTATTGCCGGAGTGAAAAGAAAAACACAAACCTTTCCCTTTTAATTATACCTCCTCGAGAGATTCCGAGAACGACCGCATCGCGATAAACGGAAAACTATTGTCGATAGTCAAAGCCGCTGCAACATTTCATTTTTCTCACATAAAAAAAGAAGGAAGCCCACGCCCGCTCGCACACACTTGTCCTTGAAATTTTCCCACAGATAGAGCGGCGGCGAGGAGGAGAGAGAGAGAGAGAGAGAGAGAGAGAGAGAGAGAGAGAGAGAGAGAGAGAGCGGGACCGAAAATTTAGATGGATCACCATCGATAATGACTGCGGTAAAGGGGAGAAAGAGAGAAAGAGAGCAGCTTACCCAAAAAGTAGCGAGAGTATCGCCTTGCGAGTTGCTGAGCGTGAAGCCGAGCGCGAGGGCATGGGGCTGACAGATGCTCGGCGTTGCCTGGCGCAGGTTGAGGGCGCGCAGCGGCAGCTTCATCGGCGTCTTCTCCACCCACAGCCAGCCCATCCTGATCAGCACGAAGCGACGCTCACCCAAGTCCTCCACGTACAGCTCGCCTACAAACAGATGAATTATCCTTAATTATACATATGGAATAACGAGTTTTAGACTACTATTTGGGTTTAATTTATGTATAAGAAATTTATAATCTCAGACATGTATTTTCTCATATAGGATTAATAGAATCAGTTTTTTTTAGCAATTTCATAATCTGACTGGTCATTGCATTGCCTGATATTTGTTTTGAAAACACAAATTGCTGTCACTCTTTTGAGTAATCAGCCGTTGCGTGGAATACATGAATATGTTACTAGCCATTCGATTCGGTTCTAAATTATACCGAATTTCGTGTCACGATGAACCTTAAACGATCGATCCGCGCATTTGTTATTCATAATTCTCATAGACGGGCGCATGGCAATGACCGAGTAACAATCGTTCGCGGTGACTCATTATACCGCGGATAATCGCGTGCTTTACTCTCGTCATTGCACTCTCCCAGATATATATGCCGAGGTGTCATTTGCATCAAATACATTCTTACGCTGCTCTCTTTACATCTTTTATAGCGCTTCGAGAGCGCGTAATCGAGAACGCGAGGTATATTGCTCACATCCTTTCGTATGATACATATTCACGATTATTCTTAGCGAGAGACAAAAGCGGAGACACGCTTTCGCGTGCGAGTGTCCGCAATTTCGAAGAGTAATTTTTCAATTGCGATTTCGTTTAGTCGACCAGTTACGGTGTTTCGAGTGTGTTTAGTGCAATAATATAGAGATGTATGGACCAAGAGATGGCCGCAGTTTCGGGATATCGTGCAAATATTTAAACGCAGCCTCTTACGCCAAGATATTTGAAATCTTAATTAAGACAAGGATAATAGGACAATCACGCCGCCCACGCTAAACTCTGATCTAGACGGCAAAAAATCGGATGAGAAGGTCCGTTCTCCGAACCCTAGTTTAATCGACAGAGAAAAAAAAAGGAGACGACCCAAACAAAACCCACGCAGAGGAAGCCTCCGCACAAGAGGGAGAAAGAGAGAGAGAGAGAGAGAGAGAAGGGGTTGAAGAAGAGCCAGAGCTGCGCTAAAGACCGATACACAGGGTTGGCAACAACGTGCGGCTGATCGATCGATCCAGAACCACGAGAGAGAGAGAAGCTCGCGTGGGAGTCTCGAAATAAACACGCGCGGCTGCAGACACGTTGGAGACGAGCCCCCGTAGTGATCGAAAGAGAGAGACAGAGAGATAGAGAGAGAGGCAGAGGCAGAGCAGAGCGACAGGTTGCGTGGGCGAATGAGCCTCGCGCTTATATGGATGTGTTTGATCGCAACGACTATGCCGATGACGACGACGAAACCCGAATAGCGAACAGATTCTATTTTGAGCCACGGGATGGAAATAGCTGCGGCTCTTCTGCTCGCGAGGGTTGAGGACATCGCGCGCGCGCGTGGTCATGACGAGGTGTCTCTCTCTTTCTACCTATCTGTGTGTGTGTGTGTGTGCGAGGATTTGCTCCGGGCTGACGCACGTGCGTCTCTCATCTCTTCGGATATTATTCTCTCACGCCTCGAGGGAGCTGGATTTCAAGGCGATATTCGTGGTGTACCGAGTGGGCGGAGAGCTAAAGTGCTTTACTTTCCCTCGAGTGGATATTCGCGAAATTTTGCTTTTAATGCACTTTTTCGATCGAGTGGAAAGTGTAATTAGATACTTGCAGGATACGTATCATTATTAATCGATACATTTCCTTGACATCAACGAATTTGAATACTTTTAGCTGCAACACTCGTCTAACAAAGGCTTTAATCCGAAATTCAAACACTCCTCGAGCAATGTTTATCAATGGACGCAAAAGCATCGATAAAGAGCCTTCATTCTGTCGAGATCCACTGGGAGAAAGTGACTCGGCCAATGACAGTTAAACTCCCCCCGTGCAGCCTCCTTCACTTACACCGAATCGCATGGCCGCGAGGGGCGACACACACACACACACACACACACACACACACCGACAATAAAACCGTGCAACGGAGTAACAAAAATAAATGCACCATTGCGAGGAAAACACGTTTATATATACACACATACAGAGAGTGAATATATCGGCTATGCGGTGTGCAGCCACAGGAACAAATGCTACACACGACAAGGCCTAATTACATAATTACGTAATTGTAGGCGGTAGCGTCGAGGGGCGCGATCGCGTTTTCCTCGGGCATCGCTGCTCTGCCACGCAGTGCCGTAGTGCAGAAGAAGGAAGAAAAGAGAGAGAGGAGAAGAACCGCGCGATACACTGCGCACAGACAGAAACAGAGAAAAGGCACGCGCGCGCGGGCAGAGTAGACAGAACAATGCAAGGCTCACCACTGCAACTCCGCCTATTTCCAACACAAGCATATACAGCAGCCACAGATACACACATCGAGCAGAGGAGATCGCGAGCTACTTTAGTGCCGTATCATTAACCTAACTGCACATCTGGCAAATTCCTCGCGTCAGGTATATACACGGGGATAGGCTTAATGCGAGAGCTACACCGTCGCCGTTGATCCTTTTCTTTTTCTCCTTTTTAAGGGAAAAGGAGAGAGAGACAGAGAGGGAGGAGAACGTCTGCTTTTCTAGGTCTGCGCGCGCGCATAGCTTCTTTCTTGTACGGCTTCTCTGCTCTTGTTGTTGTTGTTGTTGTTGCTGTGCTGTGCTGCATAACGGAGTTTTGGATTGGCGCGCGCGCGGTCGACGTTGTTCGCTACTGTTATATTTGCCGATCGATCGGTTTTGCGCGCGCACTGCATTGCTTCATTCTTTTTTTTTTTTTATATGCGACGCATGGAATTTGCTTCTTTTTTGTGCCATTAGATTTTTATGATTTACGGAGATGCTCGGCTCTAGATGTGTACGAACCCGTGTATTCTATAGTTGGAAATTTCAGTTATACTCGTTTTACAAAGAGGTCAGCGATGCTGAGACTTTTCTGATGATGTTGTAGCGTGGAGCTGCTTTTGAAGAACCGCAGAATTTCCGTTAAAAATGTAATTCCGCGGAAACAAACAATATTTTTCCGATAGAACGCTTATAGAATATTTCAGAATAAAGAAATTGCATGGATAAAAATACTTTTTAATCCTCGATTCATTTTAAGCACAGTGAATATGCTCTCATAAGTTGTATGGTCATTGTAAATTATTTATAATAGATACAAAGGTCAGAAACCTCACCAGCTCTCTCGCGTATTGCTAAAGTACGAGTGAAAAATAATAACGCTGTTGTAAAGTGTACTCGTGCAGCTCGATAATAAATGAAAAAACGATGCTTCGCGAATGTGAAGTATTTAAACACTCTTGACGTTTATCTCGCAATTTTTCACCCGAGATAATATATAAATGTGGCAGGTTTTATGCGCACGCGAGTTATTATTATATCTTTTATTTGCGCATCGAGGCGCAACAATTGTCATCCAAGGTCATTCACTTTGAGAAATCAAGATCGCAGCTCTTCATGTTGGATTTCGTACATTATTATTTTTAATTAAAGCGCGCGCTATAAAACCCGAAGACAACTTACTTAAGGGGCGTAAAAACTTTTTATGGAGAATGCAGTTTATATTAAAAAAAGAATTATATACTTATTTTTATATCTGTTATTTTATAGCGTGTTAAATTGTTTCCTTTTTCACGAAATAAACAATATAATTTCACATTAATTAATTTGTGAAAATACAATGCTCACTATTTACTATTTGTAGTAGTTTAAAAATTTCACAGTAATGAATTCGTAAAAATCGTAAAAATTAAAAATACCGCTCTGATGTAAGCATAATAGACAAAGCATCCTTTTCGCCAAAATTATGTATAAACATCAAAGCCAACGGTTTTTACGCTAAGGTGAATCCGATGTCTGGCGTGCGAAACAATGCAAAAGATGGAAAAAACCGGCTCTCGCATCTCTCAAATTAATTAACTCGACACACGACAACAATGCAGAGGAATAATCCGATACGAAAGGCAAAAAGAAAACCGTAAATGGAGCGAGGAGAGAGAGAGAGAAAGAGAGAGAGAGAGAGAGAGACGCGACTTGCGAAAATTAAACGAAAAAAAGAGGCAAAACAAAGCGGAATCGGGGAGGAAAAAAGCGTAGCGACGATAAGACGCGGCGACGCTCCGCGTGGCCATTGTGAAATATTTGAGGCGCCAGTTTAGTTGATTTACGACGTCCGAGCGGAGTGCGTGCAGTCACACGCGCTGCGACAGCCTATGATACACCAAAGTTCAAAGTTAGAGAGAGAGAGAGAGAGAGAGAGAGAGTGCAACGGTCAACTGGCATTTAGACGCTGCCACTATATATCTTATCGATTTTCATTTATTCTAAAAAAATAAAATCTGTTCACATAAGTGAATTATTATTTTATCTGTAAATAAACAAAAACTTGCCACCGACTATTTCGTAGTACCGCATTCGTCCTATTTTCGATCCACAAACATTCCGAATATTCCATAAAATCCTCTATTACCCAACCCATAACATATACAAACACAACTCGTACCATATATAATATGCCCACTACACCACTGGCTCTTCAAGCGCATACAATTCATTCATCCTGTCGGTTGAGGCCGCCCGCAGACCCGATAGCGAGAGGCGAACCTCCCTATCGTCCTTATCGCTCTACTCTCTTGCTCGTTCCGTCTCGCGCGCGCACACACACACATGCACGCTCACGAGTCGAAAAGCGTGGGTGGCGCCGGCTTCAACCGTCGAAATTCACCGCCTTATCAGCGAGACTCGCGCTCTTGCGCGTTTTGTAACGATGACTGCGTCTGTGTGTGATGTACACGTAGATGTGTGCATGACTGTACGTTCGCCGCCAGGATAGCATTGTTGCGAGTTTTCGTGTGTGTATGTATATATAGACGGGAGCGGTTAATGGAGATTTCCAAAGTCCGTGAAGTTTTGAACTTGTATAGTTTTGGGCGCGCGATTTGGTATACGCCGGTGCTGCTGTGTTACGTTATTAATTGAAGGGCTGGCTGGAGCTGGCAAGATTGCTTTGAGCGATGGTTACCTTTTTTTTTAAATGGAAGCTTGATAGGCAAATATACGATTGTTATTAATTTGGTATTATTGATACTACTTTATTTTTGCTATTCTTGAAAATAGAAATTGGAAAAATCTTTTTTCGCACCTGTTTGAAATGTTCTCATTCCATTAAAAAAAAAAAGATGCAATCCAACAAAGCATAAACCATCGATCAGCCAAACCCACCACTTCACAAGCTCAATAAAAAAAAGGAATGCACCGCGCACTCCATCAATTCCTCATCAATCACCCGAAAAAATCCCGAAGTGAAAGTCCTCTCGACGCGCTCCTACTCTGTACACATCAAAGCACCAGCGGCGCGCATGCGCGAGCATTCGGCTAAAATTCTTTTTCGCACGATGGCGATAACCTCTACAAAAAAAAATGGGGAAAAAAACAGAGAAGAGAAAGAAAGAAGGGGACGATTTACTTTCGTTAATAACGTAACCGTCGCCCGCGTTTGCGCTTCGTGGGCTTCCGGTTTGCTGGTCGTTTCCGCGTGCACAGCGGAGCCACACGAGCATGACGCGCCGCTCGTTGGAGCTATTTTTCTCTCTCTCCCTTTCTCTCTCTATCGCTCGACTGCGGAGCGCGAGCAGGGGAATGACGGTTGCGGAATGTTATCGGAATGAAGAACGAATAGAACAGTTATAGAGAGAGCGAGAGAGAGAGAGAGAGAGAGAGAGAGAGAGAGAGAGAGAGAAAGTGTTATGGACATACAGTTTTTGGATAACGATAATGCCCGGGGTATGTGTTGGTAACGGCTGTTGGGTTTATATATTTGCGTTTCTGACTAGCCAACGGGTTTAATGGCTTTTAAATTTGCCTCCGCACTGGATACACACGATATATCGGCTGGGAAACTAAACTGTTATTCTCTATATTCGTACACTGATTGATTGCGCGACCGTTGGCGGAGCGCGCGAATCACCTTCGATTGAAATGTTTGAATAGTTCGTAAATGTTAATATACGCGCGGTAGATGCAGCTATAAATCACAGTTTTCTTTCTGCATGCATACTCGTTGTTAACGCGAGACTCTAGCATTTGTAAACTTTTGCTTTTTCCGCAAAATAAATTATTTGGTACTTAATTATGCTGTGTGTAAGGTACAAGAGTTTACGAAATTAAATTTAACGCGAGGTAATGGAAGCTAAAGATAGCAAAAATTCTATGTTGTTGAAGTTTACGTTTATTTCTTTTAGCATCCGCTATAAAAACAACTTTTTACGAACAATTTCCTTTGATTGCAATTATCAATTTCACTCGCGGCTCGATCGTCAGTAACTGATGCGCTATAATCATAAAAGTATTACACGACAATTAATCACGCGGTAAAAATCAATTATACTTGGTATTGCTTTATACTGACTTTACCGACAGTATATAAAGATCCAAGAACTACTCTTTGTACACTAAACTTTAAAGGCAGTCGCGAATTAGATTTTACTGCAATTGAAGCGTAGAAAGTAAGTACTGTCTGCGCGCAATCTTATATATATATACACATATACAGCCACCCACATTAGGCATATATACCGTACTGTTTACAACTGGATTTTTCCACGCGTAAAGAGCAAAATCACCACCCGGCGCGCAATAATGTTTCCCGCACCACCAGCAGTATACAAACGCGGAAGCAACAGTGCACACATATATATACACACAGACCGTCATCAGAAGCTGCAGCGGCGAAACTCGCTCTTATAGTCGAAACTAACGTCTCCCGCGAAGCGTAACCACCTTCTCTCTCTCTCTCTCTCTCTCTCTCTCTCTCTCTCTCTCTCTCTCTGGCCGTGCAAAACAAACGAAATGTGTAAGAGCGCGGGGACGCGCATTAGCGCGACAACGCCAGCATGACGCGTAGACCGACGTAAGGGCCTTCTTCTTCTTCGCTTTTTCTTATAATGGTCAGCTCTTACGTGCGTTTGTGTGTGTGAGTGGGTAATGGGCAAGCGCGCGATTATACGCTGCGCACGCAGTGCTAAAGACGAGAATCATGAGGATGCGTCGCGCGGATCTTTTACCGCTTGGCTCACCTTCGTAGTACTGTTTGTACACACTTCTTTCTTGGGTTCGGACTGACGGGATCGTGTGATTGTTTGTTGGCAGTTGACGAATTGTATTGATTGGAAAATCTGTTGATTGTGATGTAAACTGAAACTTGGAATCTCTAATAATATATTTCAAACTTATTTTAATGGACAGTCTAGATGGCTTTAAGACTAATAGCATAACTATATAAAACATTAAATTACGCTTGTTAAATTTAAGCTTTATGCATTTAAGAAACTGTACAGAAGATAAAGAATTTCTTTTTTGCAGTGAAAGAAACAAAGAAAACTATTGGAATCGATCGACGCATTCGTCGAGTTTTGCGCAAGTAGACAGCCAAAGAACTCTGGCGCGCACATTTCGCTGCAAAACGGTTATTTTCTTTTTCTTTTCATCAGCTGCGGCGATCACCGGCCACGATAAAAGGCCTAACACACACAACCGAAGAAGAGAACACGACGAGTAGAGTGCCGCCGGTTGTTCTAACACCGCGACAGCTGTTTTAGTATAAGCAAGACGCGCTTACGGACGACGACGAAACGTTCCAAGTTTTCTAATCGCCAAGTCGAATCTCTATTGCGACTTTGTCTCGATATAAAGGATGGGTGTGGATTTTTGTGCATCTGATAAAGGGAGCGTAATTGGGGACTTGAGTTGAAGAATGTTCCTTGTTTTGGGCGAATGTATAAGTTAAAGGTATATTGTGATAATACCGAGGGTCTTGGAGTGTTTTGAAATGGATGACTTCATTATGCGACGGAGGTTTGCGGTTGTTAGTTTTTTTTTTACGTCGAGGGATGCGGTGTTGATTTGCATGTTTCGAAGAGTGCAGTTATAGCTTTGAATTTTTAGTAGACGACTACCGGAGCCAGCGATGGTAGACGCGGTTATAATGTTGAATAAACAGACATTCTATGACTGCATAATATTCAGTAATGTTTTTAAGCTTTCTCCATAATGCATTTAATATTTATAAATTTTTCTTATAATTTTTATTTGCAGATTTTTAATATTTATAAAGTACAAAACATTGAAAGAAACTATGTTTATACCTTTCAAATCAGAAAATAGTCAATAGCAAAGAACAAACGTAAAGTTGGTTTTACAAAAGAACGCCACAAGCGTAGTAAAGTATATTCGCGTCAAGCAGCGAATCAAACACTATACATAAAACTCCCGCAAACTTCCCACCAATTCAAAAGGCTCGAACTTTCTAAAAAGTCCGCGCAGCATCTTCAAAACATCATACCTACCAACCCCCACGTGTCGCGAAACTTTTATCACACACGCGCGCGCGCAACATCCCACTCAGTCACGTCGCGCTTCTCTCTCGGCGCGAGCAAAGAGCTGTATACAGGGATTGAATTTCCGTGGGAGAGAGGCTCTTGCGAATCGAAAGCCGGAAAAAGGGATCGTGAAGAAGCGATCGTATGGAGAGCTGCTCCTCTCGATTCAGGACCGCTTCCTTTGTGAAAAGTCCTTCGTGAAGAATGGCGCCTCTTTCTCTTCTGCATCTTTTGTGCGCTGACTGGGCTGTATATTGTTTAATTGAGACCGAGGTGTAGATGGGCGGGGGTGAGAACGATGCGTCTCCGAGGATTTCATGTTTTTTCGATTCTGATATATTTAGATACGCTGGGATGTAATTTTAAGAGATGATTGTGTGTAACGGCGGAAAGTTCTTTTGGGGGAATTACGTGGCCGGATTGTATTAATGTGAAAATGACGAACCACTGGCCAAAATAATCGTATCTTCAAATCTGCTTGTGGTTTCTTCTCAAGTATTCGGGATCATTAGCTTCTAAGAAACGCGTCAGTATTATAACCAGTGAATCATGTGAGATTTCACAGGAGATTGTGATGAAACGTCACTTATTCGTAACAATCGAAAGTGTATTATTATTATTCTAGGACAAACGTAAAATGCTAATGAAATTTCCATACAAACTCCTACCAAATTGAAATTAACCGCTCAAAAACTTGTATAGGGTAACAGCTTCCAAAAAACAACTGATTAATTCACCTCACACAGTCTCGGCGTCGTACATCAGCTCATAAATACAGAGCGAAATAATCTGCACATACATGGCAGAGCAGCCGAATCCGGTCTTTATACACCCAAAGTCGCGCAAAGGCCCTCGTAATCGGCGGCATTTTTCATCAACGCATCGCCGTCTTGCGACTCTTGTCACTCACGTGAGAAGGCACGCATATAACGCACAACCGCCTTTTCCATGAATTATTTATATTTATATTCGGGCGCAAGAGCTGCAAAGTCGACACACCCTCGACCAAAGATGTGAATTCGCGGCGTCGACCCTTATGCGATATACCGCTGCCTCTTTTTTTTCTCACTCCGACGGCGCGCGACGAATCGCTTTTTCTTACACACGTCGCACGTGCGATTTGAGCGCTGAGTTACGCGTTGTATACCTCGGATGTGTTTTGCTGCTACTGCTGCTGCTGCTGCTGTTGTGTATATACCCGGTGTACGTCGGCGCTGCCTTTTTTTGCCGTGTGCAGAAGCTCTTTTTTGCCGCTCTGTTACGTGTGCGCAGCTCTTTGGGAATATGCACCGGGGAGACGTTACGCGTTTATTATATAAAATTGGAGAAGTGTGCAAAATCGGACTTATCTTGGCGCGCTGTGAGTCAGCTTTTTTACTCGTTATCAAAGAATAACTTGTTTGTGTGTGTGTGTGTGTGTGAGAGAGAGATTTTAGAAAGCGCGTTCATGTAAGTCTGTTCTTTTCATGCATTCAATTTTGAAAATTGAAAATATACATAATTTATAAGAATGCAAGGAATAGTTAGTGCAATTTAAATCGCTTCCGTGAACGCTTTTTAAACCAAGTCGAGAAGCGAAGCTTTGAATAAAGCTCAAGTGTCATTGAGCCGCAGATGCATTAAGTCGCAACCGCATACAACTCTTTTTACTCTCTCTTTCTCTCTCTCGACTCGAGGAAAACTGTCAGAATCTTTAAAATTCAAATCAGTGACGATGCATATCGTCGCGTCAGGCCTTTCAGACTCACTTTTCCTCATTTAACGCACGACAATTCGACTTAACGTCAGCAGCAGCAGAAGAAAAAGAAGAAGAAGGAGAAGAAGCAATAGAATATATTCCATGCAAATTGAGTGCAAAGAAAAATGTGTATGTATATATACACGGGGTTCATAACCCCTTGACGCGTTGGGTAACGGAGCGTAGAAAAACGCGTCAGCTTCTCGTCGAAAATTAATTTCTCTCCTCTCGGCCGGTAGCATAGCGCGGCGGCAGATTATCATAAGCAAATCGTCTTTGTCGGGCGAAAAAAATCGCACTGATTAATCGTGCGCACTCGCGCTCGGGTCTCTAGGGTAGGGTTCGAATGTATATGACGGTTGGGTAATGATGATGTGGTTTTTTCGGCACCAGGTATATACAAGGACATTAATACATCGCGACGGATGGACGGAATATAAACGGGGCGAGGTGCAAATGCCGTGGGTAAAAAAAAACACAGAAAGTCGCGGCTTGTTTTTCTGGTCTGTTTGACATTCAAACGGTATCGAAATCATTTATTCGGCCGGGGATTAATTTATCTTGATGAAGAAGAGGTTGAAAAATGAACTTCTTGCGGAGCGACGGGACGAATAAACCTATTCCATTCATTAGGCTGCGATTTGAAAAAGTCTGACTTTCTCGGTTATACTTTTCATATGTAAAGTGAAAAATTCAAAGCTACGAGTCAGCTTTTAGATGGAATCGGGATTATTAAGTCATTATGGAAATTAAGGAGTAGTTTGTAAGCGCAATAATTATGAAATTGAGTAGGAATGATATTGCTATTAATTTCGAAGATCAGGTCATGCGATAGCATAAAATAGACCCTACACAGTCCAGAAATCGTCAGCCGTAAAAACGAACCATTTATCCTTATCTCGTTAAAATACTAAAAATTCAGGCCCTTAATTTCTGGAAAAAGTTTAATTACATAATTGATTTTATTAAAGCTTTTCAATCTATCGTCAAATAAGTCACACATCTTTGTATTCTTAAACAAGCACCAATCATAAATCACCTTTCTACCCAATAACCTCTCAGTATCAAACAGCAAATTACCCGTTCACTTCATAAATCTATCCCTCAAAATAATCATCCAAAAGAACACACACACACACTCCAACAAAAATGTACTGCAAACAGCGGAAATGGACGGGGAAAAAATCCCTCCACGGTCGTGCGTGCGCACGTGAAAGATACACTAGTCCGTAGCGCGACTTTGGCACGTGCCAACGACTTGGCGCACGCGACTCAAAGAGAGAGAGAGAGAGAGAGAGAGAGAGAGAGGTCCGCTGCACTCAATTAAAAGTTGCGCGTCGCGAGGAAAAACGGTATATCGAGAGTCGCGCGCGCAGCACGATATAATTGAATAACGGAAGAAGCGGTGTGCGATATAATTCCTCTCTCCTTATGCCTTTTTGCGCGCCGCCGAGGAATAATTGCAATTGCGCCAGTCTCACCCAAAGAAGGTTTATTAACGCTTTATGTAGGTTGTGCGAGCGGATTTTATAATGTCGGCTATAGCGCTGCACTAAGGTGTTTTGCACGATGTAGTGCTTGTATATGAGATGTGGCACACACGAGTCAAAGAAAAATTGCCATGTTTTTTTTTGTAGCTCGGATGACTGAGCATTGTCTACAAATTGAATCAATTTGATACATTTTATAATGGATCTTGAATATTATGCAGTTCAACTTCTGTTCATCATTGTTATGAATACGGACTTATCGTTCGAACGTCTGTTTATTGTTTTAACAGCGATAAACGAATGTTGTCTTAACTCAATTTTGTAAGAACGGAGATGTGCACCTGTACAAACTGAACGTGATGGATACAAGGCGCGATAATTCAAATTACGTGTTGTTTGCGCGCGACACGAAATTATGTTCTCGGTTCACCAGAAATCTCCAATTAACCTTTACAACGATTTTCCTCGCGACTTTTAACGAAATTTATCAAGTATATCCTCCGCTTTCCAATTTCAATAATTCATTCTATTCTCTCTCCACCTTCAAAGTGTAATTTCACACTTCGTTACGCGCATTCTGAATGTTTCGTTAACCTTAATTCCCAACGAACCATCAATATCTTGCTACTCGCGCAAGAGGCCAAACACTCTCTAAATACTCAGTATTTCAAATTCTCATTATCTTTAGAAAATACTAAAATACTCAAATATAACAATTGCACATTGTCCAGCTCTTGAATCCGGTTATTTAAGATCTATAAATTACATACTTAAAAGTTAAATTAACATTCCAAAATTCAATTTCCAAATTAAAAACAAAACACACACAAATCTGTCGTTCATTCATATACCCGACAGACGTTTTTTGCAGCTGGAATTTTCGAGACTTTTATTTCTCCTCCAAACAGCCCGTAAATGCGAGAATTTACGATCCCCAAAAGCCTACGCCTCTCCACACATTGGAACCAATAAAAAAAGCCAAGAGCCATATCTCATCTGATTTTTGTGCCAAAAATACGCGCGCGGATCAATCGGCTATAAAGCAGAAAAGAAAGAGTATAACAGACTACGAGGATGTGCGTCCTTTAGTGACGTCAAAAAGTGACACATCGATGCTCCTCAGAATGCACGTCCCATTAGAAGATAGCCAACCAACGAATTCCTCGATGAAAAGCGAAAATGCTCACGGGCAATGGAGAGCTGATCGCCCCTCTCTTCAGCAGCTCGCTCGCGATTGCGCCTCTGACATAATCGTCAGGTGCACCGGGTAACGAGCTCGTTAAAATAACTTCTGATGCTAACGCGATTCGATTATATACCGTTTTAGTGAATACCTGGTGTGCCGGTAGTATACACCCGTAAGCTTCTACGGCAAGTAAAACCGTTACGCGCGCTCTGCTCGCGCAAGACAACCAAAGTATAGTCCTCCTCGGGGCTTCCTTTTTCGCTCGCTTATACGAATGAATGGAGCCGTCCGTCATTTTGCACCGTTGATTTTTCGAATTGATTTTAATGACTGCTAGCTGAATCAATGCGCTTATTACGGTGTGATTTGTTTTTGATAAAAAAAAAGATCGCTTCCGTATTTTATTTTCGTTTCAAACCAGTTGGGCATTACTGTTTGCATGAGTGCTTTTAAAATAAACTTGCATTTTTAGAATTGTACAATTTAATTCTATTCGGTAATTTATACGGCTAACAAATTATTTGTGAATTTTACACGTTTTTATAGCGTTTTAAATCACGTACTAAAATTATTTTTTTTAGTTTTCACATTTTTAAAATTATTCTACAACAGAAAATAATGTATAATGAATAAATTGTTTATTGCATTTTTTTGTTTATGAAATATCAATCTCCCATTCTGAATACAAATTCACAACTCAGTTCTACTGTTTACATCGTGAAAACATCAAGTCCATAAAGAAGACAAATTTCCTCATTGACTCCCCGAATGCCAGTAATGACCAAAACAACACACTTCAAAAAGTCCTAAGAAAAGAGAGAGAGAGAGAGAGAGAGAGAGAGAGAGAGAGACGAGGCACTTTTCGCAGATTAGCCAAGCGGGAAAACAGTATTATTCTATTTTCCATGGAGGCCTAATCGACCTTGACCCCCTATTGAAAAATTGTCCCTCTCGTTTTCTCCTCGCATGTCTGTACCCAAAACATACCAAGAGAGAGAGAGCGAGACTAACTCTCCAGAGGGGAGAATTTGCTACTTATATCCAGCCTCAAATCGAGCGAGCAGAATCGGCAATTGTTGCCTATACGAAAACTCGTTTCTCTTTTTTCCTGTTTTTCGGAGACGCCGCTGCATCGTGACATCAGCTGTAACTTATGCCGTACAAGCTGCTGACTTTCTTTTCGAGAAGGATAGAGGAGTTGATCGTCCGGAAATTTTTACCTCGATTCTCTTCCTTTCTTTGCTTTTCGGAAGGTCGACGAAGGGAGTGGAATTGCGCTCGCAGTCGAGTGAATTAAATTCCTCTTTTTCTGCTGGCTTCCTTCGATGCTCTTCTTCGCTCTGCGAACACGTAAACTTGTCATTTTGGTCGAATATAACGGATGATGAATGTTGAAGTAACTTAATTGTGGATACGTTACAAGCTATTTTTTTTACGTCGATAAAATATCGTCGATTCGCAATATTTAGAAATTGGAAATACAGAAAGTATCAGGGTTTAGCATTGAAAGCGATCTCGAACCTTCACGAATCCCATACAAACACGCATCTCGACAAAAATAAAAAATATATAAAGCTGAATAAAATCAGCAAATGAAACATGATACATTGGTCTTGCACTGCACAAGGTCGCAAAAATCATCGTCATCTGAAAGGCTGCGTCTGCGTCCGCGTCTCTCTCCGTTCGTGTGAAATCTCGTGGAAGCGCATCTCCTCTTCTTTTATCGCGTGTATACAGGCTCTTTGTGCGTGTCGCGTCGTCGTCGTCGTCGTCGTCGTCGTCGTCGTAGTCCTCTTTTGTGCGTTTTTCATAAGCAAATGCGCGCGCCTTGATATAGTATACAACCTCCGGAGACAGATTAAAGTGACTCTCTGTTTTTTATGACCGGGCGTTTCTAAGGACGCACCACCGTGTGAATGGTACACTTTTTAGGAGGGATGGACATGGAGCTAATGAATTTTTGACGAATATGAATGGGAGTTGCTCGCGGCTCTTTAGTAAACATTGTTTAACTGTTTCTGAAATGTTTAAAGTCAGGATTAAATCTACTAAAAGATGCTCCTAAAAGGGTAAATCTGCAACGAATGATGATTTATTCACTAATTCGGGTTAATATTAAATTTAACACGCAGAAAAGCCTTAAAAATCGCTTTCCACCCTATCGCACGATCGCATAGATCAACAAATATCTCGATGAAAACCAATCCTTCCTCAACGTCGAACTGCAAGCCCGAACAGTCCAACGATTGTCCCTATACATACCGCAGTAGCGGCATACAAACCCGAGAGAGATCACTTTAAATTCATCGCGCAAACTCTCGCTCTCCCGACCACAAACAGAGTTAAAACATCGGAACAAAGCCTATAAGGCCACAATCCGGCCACCGCTCAGCGGATCCCATTCACGTACGCGCGCTGATTCCAATCGTCCAATCGACCAAGTTTATACTGTCGTGGGAAAGCGTCGATCTTCACATGTGTTATATAGACGAGAAAGGGAGGAAAAGCTGCGTTGCGCGACACTGTAGAAATAGGCGAGAATTAATGTCGAGGAAGGGAGAGGTTCTTGCGCAGGTTTGCACCTTGTTCAGTATAGTGATGGATCCCCTTGTGTTTTTCTTTCGGGAGGATGATGAGGGGGATTTTCCACCACGAGTCTTGCGAAATATACCGGGCGGTGATGCGGCGGGTTTTTCTCCTCGAGTGGAAATGTTTGATATTTTTGGAACAGTGAGAGCTGGATACGATAGATTCTTGTATTCTGGGGCTGTTTGGAATGGATGGTCGTTTTTTACGCCGACGTTGGCGGTCGGTCTGTTTTTATAATGAACTTTTATTAAAGCATTGCAGGTAAATTAGGGGAAAGATGATATATACCTTTTATTGTTCACTGAACCATTATATTAACTCTTCCAATACTCACAATACTCACGTATACTGCCCTGTTAGAAATTTCACGAGCAAAATTAGTGTATTCACTAATAATTAATAGGATTTTTAATAAAACTTTTAGCTAATTTTTAGAGTAAATTTTCGCTAATAATCGTGAAAAATTCAAATTATAAATTCAAAGCGATAGGCGCAGTATTGCACATGCGTCACTCCATCGCTTAACGTTCGGAGCTGCCGTATCTTAGAAAAGTAAGGTTAGATTTATTTACAAGTTCGTGCAAAAAAAAAATATTGGTGAAATGGAGTTTCCTTCAAAGTTTCCTTGCTCTCGTGATTTTTATATTGTTTAAATATATATATAGAACAATTAATAATTATTTATTAAATGTTATTAAATAAAATATATTATTACTTAATTATATATTAAAAGATATTAAATAAAATATTTACTAACTTTTATTACATATTATATACACGTATATTACTACTTTACTATTACTATATAAGAAGTAATATAATAATAAT